>PVLC010045234.1:0-11872 GCA_004027655.1 Graphiurus murinus | reverse complement strand
ATTGAACCTAGGGGCATTCTACCTCTGAGCTACACCCCAATCATTTTTGGCTTTTCTTTTGCAGCAGGTTTTTGCTAAGTTGCTAAGAATGTCACTATATTGCTTAGGTTGGCTTCAGACCTGCCAGAATTCTCCTGTCTTAGCTTCCCAAGTACTGTGATTACAGACATGTACCACCCCATTGGGTTTCAACTGGTGGGGATTTTTAGCCTAGTGGGAGGTTTGAGGTCATTAGGAGCTGCCCTCAGAGATGATAGTGGGACCCTGGTCTCTTCCTCTCTCAATTTCAGGATCCAACCCTGAGGTGAGGCGCTTGCTTTGTCATGCACTCCTGTCATGATGTTTTCCCAACTATAGGCCTAAAAGTAACTGGTCCATTTCACCATCTTCCTCAACCTCCAAAACCATAAGCCCAAATAAACCTTTCCTGTTTTTAAGTTTATTTATCTCGGGTATTTGTTATATTACAGAAATCTGAACACAAAAATGAATTGACCTGATTTTTACTGATACTAAGTTATCTACAATCTTTTACAACTTAAGACATATGTATTTCACTGTTTTAATGTTTGACTAAAGTGGTGCTTATGTTTCTATATATCTCATATTATAACTTTCCAAAATCTAAAAAAAATAGATACATTGTATTTTGTAATACACACATACATTTATTTTATTTTAGTTTTTATTTTTATTTTTATTTTTAGTGGTGCTAGGGATTGAACACAGGGGGATTATACCTCCAAGCTACACCTACAGCCCTATTTTATTTTTTATTTGGAAATAGGATCTCACTAAGTTGTGGAGGGCTTCACTAAGTTGCTGAGGCTGGCTGCAAACCTGTGATCCTCCTGTCTCAGCCTTCCACATACTAGTATTATAGGGGTGCACCAACATTCCTGGATACAACACATATATTCCTAAGGGTGAAGAACAAATATTTTTGTACTTGTAGTTGAAAAAGATTTAAAAAATCAGAATCAAGTAAATGATGTGTTGGTAGTAATACTTAACAAATAAACTAATAATTAGCCTGCCAGTCTGCCTTCCTCTCTTTTTGATCCAAATATTTACTAAGTAGTAGATCAGTGCTAGCACTTTATGCACCAGTGTAATCAAGACAGTCACATTCAGGTCTTTATAGGTCTTACGATGTATTATTTAATGAGGTAATTTCAGCAGATTATAAATAGCATGTAGGACATAACCAAAATGCTGAAGAAACAGATAGAAAACATACACACCTAGGTGTAAGAGTCTAGGAGTTTAATTAGTTTGCATGATATAATGAGAAGAAATCAAGTTCCTAGGAATAGTCAGAGGGAATAAATGGAGAAATGAGAAAGAGCAATAGTAAATATCCCTATTTTACAGGCTTTATGGCATGAAAAGTAGGCAAGACACAATACATATAGCAGCTCTTACACAAATTGGTTATGGCAGCAACTCTGTTGCACTGTGTTCTCTGCACAGTTAGAAGGGCCCTCTCCCACAATAAGTTTGATTTATCTAAACTAGATTATAGTCTAAATGTCTAAAATGCAAAGAAAGATGATCACTGTGATGCCCGTCAAGCTGATATTATCGAATCTGTTTATAAAATCATATAATCAATTGCCAGGGATCCAGAACCATCTGTCTCCAATTGTAATTCTGTATAGACTGATGGCAGTGGGTTTAGTGGTATGAAAGTTATAACATTTCTACCACAAATTTGAAGACAAAAGAAATTCTTGCTTTTAGGAATGATGATTAGTCAAATACAACATTTATTATGTTCCTTAGAAATTGATTTTGAGTATGTAACACTATACTTATTTATTTGTCACATATAGGTAGAATAAATACTGAGAAGTTTCTTTTTCTATGCAAGCCACTTTATTTTGAAATACCAACTATATGTAGAATAGAAATGCTTGGCATTCTTTTGAGATTTTTTTATGAGTATATAAAAGTCTTCGTAATTTTAAAATATTCTGAGCACAAATTTAAAATCAAAGAGTTTAAATAACATTTTCACAGATAATTACTAATATGTATAATTGCTTTATTTTAAAAACATGTAGAATTACATTTGAGACAATATATCTGATGTGTGTCATAAAAGATGGCCTTGTGTTTTTTATTATATGATACTTAAAACTCATGGCAAAACGATGCTTCTTATAGCTGAATAGATGACTGCACTGAGAACCAAATTAAAAGAATAACATTTCAAACCTCAATGCTACATTTGGTAGTTCTACTATAGATCTAAGAAACAAATTAGTTTATTGGGTTTTATAAAACCAAAGAAGAATACTTTTAAATGTAATGTACATGTTTTCATGAAAAATATTTTATAACTAACTCATAAATTATCCTAATTTCCTAAGCTATTTTTAGATTTCCTTTTTATAATGTGTTATTATTAGTGCTATATAGTCTCACATCATAATGAAAATCATGTAGACAGTGACATATATGCGCACAGTACTTGTTGCAACCCCTACCTAACCATTTCCCCCCTTTCCGATACAGAGTACTGGGATTAATGTTGGTATATTCACTTATGTACATAGTCAATGGTAGTATTTCCATTAATGAACCTGTCTTCCCCCTCCCCATTCCTTAGACCACCTCTCTGGCTTCACTTTGGTTTTTCCTCCATTATCTGGAATCCCTCTGGTATCTCAATTACTTCCTAGCTTTCACATATTAGAGAAAGCATATGGCCTTTCACTTTCTATGTTTGGTGAATCTTACTTAACATAATATTCTCCGGGTTCTTCCATTTTCTTGCAAATGACATCATTTTGTTCTTCTTTATTGCTGAGTAGAATTCCATTGTGTGTATTTCTCATAACTTTGTAATCCATTCATCTGTTGATGGACATCTATGTTGGTTCCATAATTTGGCTATCGTGAATTGTGCTGATATGAACATGGGTGTGCATATATTACTGTAGTTCTCTGATTTAGGTCCATTTTGAAAGATACCCAGGTGTGGTATAGCTGGATCATATGTTGGATCTATTCCCAGCTTTCTGAGGAACCTCCACACTGATCTGCATATGACTAAACTAGTTTGCAATTCTAACAGTGTAGAAGGTTCCCTGTTTCCCCACATCTTCCCCAACATTTGTTGACTTCTTGATGATTGCCATCCTGATTGGGGTTAGATAAAATCTCAGTGTAAGTTTTGATTTGCATCTCCCTGATTGTTAAAGATGTTGAACACTTTTTCTTATATCTGTTGGCCATTTGTATCTATTCTTTTGTGAAGTCTCTATTCAATTAGATTGCCCATTTCTTGATTTCTTGATTGGGTTATTTGTTGTTGTTGTTTTAGTATAAATTCTTTTAAGTTCTTTGTATATTCTAGATATCAATCCTCTGTCAGAGGGATATCTGGTAGAGATCTTCTCCCATTCCATGGGCTTTCTCTTAAGACTCTTGATGGTTTCTTTTTATGTGCAGAAACTTTTTAGTTTAATGTCACCCCACTTATTAATTTGTGTTTTAATTTTCTGAGCATTGGGGATCTTGTTGAGGAAGTTTCTACCTGTGCGTATATGTTGAATTGTTGAAACTATGGCCTTCTCTAGTATCTTCACAGTCTCTGGAATAACTTCCAGGTCTTTGATCCATCTCAACTTGACTCCTGTGTGGGGCAAGAATAAGGATTTAGTTCCATTTCTCTACAAATGGATAACCAGTTTTCCCAACACCATTTGTTGAAGAGGCTGTCTTCACTTCAATGTATGTACCTGGCACCTTTGTTGAAAATAATTGGCTATAAGTGTGTGGAGTAAACCTAACCAAGGAGGTAAAAGACCTCTACAATGAAAACTATAAAATACTAAAGAAGAAATTGAAGAAGATCTTAGAAGATGAGATGATCTCCCTTGCTCTTGGATAGGCAGAATAAATGTTATCAAAATGGCCATTCTATCAAAAGTGATCTATAGAGCCAATAAAATACTTATCAAAATAGCAATGTCATTCTTCATAGACCTAGAAAAATAATTCATAAATTTCATATGGAGAAACAAAATACCTAGTATTTTTAGATTTCAACTAGAAAGAATGTTCACATATGAAAAATTAAACATAATATTTTGGAAGAAAATGTTTCATTCTTTTTAAAGTATTTACTAAGAAGAGCTTGGCTGTTTTCTCTTCAAATTTCATTGTATTATATCATAGGTGTGGTTCTGAGAAATCATTTACTCTCTAACCATTTTTAAAATTTATAATAAAATCCCAAGTGAATCATTATCCTTGAAATGAGGGAAATGCCATATGGTTGTAATATATGTAGTCAGTATTACTTTCAGTGAAGTAAGGGAATGATGACAAAATTTAACCTGGCATTAAAAAAAGTGTAAGAAATATGTTGCAGTGCATGCATTTTTTTATGATCTACAATAGTATTTTGAGTATGAACACCATGTGAAGGTAACTACTAAGCTTCACTTTATGCAGCAGCTTGCTGATGACTAGTGAGACAAATTTAAGGGGAATTCCTAAAAGTATGAAATATTCTCCACTTTTATTTTTAAATGTTCAAGTAAAATTAATAGAAAGAATGAAAAAATGGAAGCACAGTGAATTCATTCCATTTTGAACTGAACTCTTTCATCAATAGAGTTGATTGGTACATCTCTTATGCTAAACCTGAATATCTTACATGTTTCTTTTCTGTTTGTTTTGCATTGATAAGCTCAAATTATAATTCAGTAGTCCATTTGTAAATCTCGTCTATTAAATTGTATACTCTCTGATACCCAGTGATATGCCATTTTGCTTATGCTCAGCATTGTGCCTAGCATATAGAAAACATTAGCTGAGCATGGTGGCTCACTCCTGTAATCCCAGTACTTGGGAGACTGAGACAGAGAAATCACAGATTCAAGAGTAGCTTCAGCAGTTTAGCAAGGTTTTCATCAACTTAGCCAGACCCAGTTTCTAAATAACACAGGGCCGGGGTGTCACGAGGAGGTAGAATGCTCTTGGGTTTAATCCCTAGCACCACACACAACTCAAATCTCTTTGGTCTCTCCATGTTTTCTCAATTTGCCTTAATTCAGGTTCTTATCATCCTCTGCTTAGCTTTCTTACATAATGCATGTAAACCATCCTCTTGCCTCAAGTTATAAACCCACAATCCACTCAGGATCAGCACAAGCATAATCTTTCTAAATTTCAAATGTACCTCTCTGCTCAAAACTTACCCACCACACACAGTAAAATCACAAACACCTTAGGATGGCATATGTAACCTGTCATGACATCAATTTTGAAGCTATCTCTAGCATTATTTATCTTCAAACATGTACTCTAGCCTACAACCCTAACTAAGGAAAATTTTTGCCTTAGAACATTCTCTTAATTTTCTGGGAAGACAGCAAGTTCACATTCTTTCTTCTATCCATTCTTCATCTAAATGCAGCAAAATATCTCTAAAATATTGCAGCTTCTACAGACACATTTCTCCCCTCACATATCTTTCTTTAGAAGTTTGTTGATGTCTATTATTGCATTTATAATTCATTTAAGTAGCTGTTTTAATTTTTTGGTCTTCTCACTAGAGGAAGTCTTTCAAGAACAATGAATGAGCATGATCTTTGCATCCATAGTATATAGTATATAATATGCAATATATAGGAGTCTGTTGCTCCCTATTCAATGTCAATGATTTCATCATCTATGTCAATATTGCATTTGCTTTGCTTAACCTGTAAACCCTCACCCTTCCTTTGGTTTCTACTACATTTCCACTATCTACTAGGACAACCAAAATATAACATTTTAATATATGACATTGGAAATCACAATACATACCTGCTCTTATCTGTTACCTGTGAGGACATATAAAGAATGTGACACTCAACCCTCAAGCATTGCTTTGTAGTGTTCTGTTCTTTTTCAAACTTAAATATTTAAAATGGGTTCTGTCTTTTATCTTCTTTGGATCCTAAAAAAATCAGGTGATTGTGGAAGCCAGTTTTCCCAGAAAAAAATACTACTTTGCCTCTGATTTTGAGAAATACTTAGTATCTGTCCTTTCAATTCTCAAAGTTGTTTGAGTTTACCTGAAAGAATAATTTGGCAACCAACCATTAACACCCTTTCCACTGTTTTTTTTATGTCATGTAATTTTGTATATGCATATCTGTAATATAAGAGAAGAAATAACCAAACTTGTTAACCTCAATATGACATAAACTCAAATTACAAGAGAGAAAAAAGGTTCGCTGAAGAAATGAATATTAAATGGAATCAGCTGAAAATCTGAATTGTGGAGAACTTAATATTTTTTTTAGGTGGAAATAACTGACTTTTGTGAACTAATTCAAAAGGGCAAAAATGGTGCCAGGAAAGCTTGTAATGTTGAAAATCTCAAAATTTAACAATTTCTCTGATTTTAATGACTAAATAGATATCTGTAGTTATATAGATAAACAATATTTTAGCAAAATTACCATGTTTAAATCAGAGATTATAATTTCCTAATAGAAAAGAAGTAAAGAAAATAAAACTGCATAAACTCGTAGAAAAAAATAATACTAAGACTCAGAATGTGATCCTTATATTATATGTAGACTGTGAATTGAACAATCATTTGTCACTTCTGTGTCTTTCCACATTATATAAGTTTTGACATAAAAACTTTGCAATAAAGAATAAAAAGTTATGTAAACTTCACATTGAGCAAAAGTAAATAATAAAATTATGTAATAATATTTTTTATGAAAGGTGTAAAGGATACAGTAAACGACTATTACCTTCATTCTGGTTTCCATATGGCTAAGAAAATATTTTGAGACTTTTAAACTGAATAACTCTATAGATCACAGCTTTGCACAAAGCCAGAACCAGCTGATTCATCAGAAAAATCTGTTAACCACAGGACGGATATTTACTTTTAAGTAAACTATTTTCTGTGGATCTAAGCCATAAATTGAAGCAGAATTGTGGTTCATAAGGTTACTCCTTTTTAGCATAGCCCCATGTCCTGGATCCACTTTACAATTGTACTAAATTCCTCTTTAAAGGACACTCCAATTAAAAGTTATAAAATATTTGAAGGTAAACAGTAACTTTTAATATCAATGTAAAATATGTAGTAAGGCAACAATTTTTAATTTTCAAGATATATAAATAATTATATTTAATCGTCTTGGCACCAAATGTGTGTGTGTGTGTGTGTGTGTGTGTGTGTGTGTGTGTGTGTGTGTGTTCAATGCAATCTAGCAGTGAACCAACCACTGGAAATCAGAAGAGAGTCCAGAGGCCTGCCCCTTCCTTTTCAATCAAGATTCTCTTATCAAAGTCCTGAAGTTTCATGTAGGGTTATTCTTTCAAGGGGCTAGATATTACTGGTGTTGGTGTTACTTTCCTGGAAGGTCCAGGATTATTCATATGACTCAATATTTTAAAATTGACAATATAAAATTTTCCCCAAAAAAATTGAGATAAAGATTTAATCTGAGAAGTTTTCAGTTCTTCTTTCTGTAGGAGAAACATTATACCTTCAAATTCTGAAATGATAAATATAGTTCAGTTCAAATTAATATCACATATCATGAGCACAAAACCAACCTCAATGAGATAAATGGAGATTATGGAGAAATTGAAGATATTAGATGTATAAGGTTACTCCAACCTGCCACTCTAAGAAATTAAATGGTGTGATAAAACTTTATGAAGTGTCATTGAGGGTAGCTGGGTTTCATGCTGATATTTTTCTCTTAATACTGTGGTCTATCTTTGGGGCAACATACGTTTGAATTTCAAGTTTAAAAAACTCTGTGAAGGACTAAGTCTAAGACTTATTTTTAAAATCTAATCTTGCACTTTTAAGTTTCCTTTTCTACAAAAAAAATAGAAAGTATTTCTTTCTTTTTTAAGATAAACTGGTTTATAACAAGTTTTATAAAAGTCTAACAAAATGGATCACAAACACAATTTGTCCTACATCAGTATTTACTAGGGTTCAATTATTCAATCAGCAACCTGTATATAAACTATGAATACTGGCATTGAATGAAAATTGTAATGAATCAGGCATTAATGTAAATTCTTGTATAATACTCTAGTGGAAATCATATGATTAAAATGATTGAACTTTCTGAGTCACCTAGTCAATATGAAGATGATCCAAATACAGTCATCACTTAAATTAGGCCAAATTGTCATATCCAAACTAAATCATAGTGGACATACTTCATATGTCTATAAAATCCATAGATCATTTTCAAAGAAGTCTTGAATATCTAACACTTTGAAACCTTTGGTATACACATTTGCAGAAAGTTTCTACTCTTCAAAATCCTCATCATTTATTTATTCCCCTTTTATCACTGAAGTTTTCTCATTGTGAAACTTCTATGTTAAAACTAGTTTGAATATCTTTTCTTAAATATAATTGATAGTTATTACCTTAAGTATGAATTTTATTCACTCTACAAATGAAAAAGTAATGCACTATCCTTAAAACTGAAATCTTGCAAAAATTAATAGCCCACATAAAAGTTTATTGAAGTTAGTTCAATTTTTTTTCAACTTGCACTGAGAGTCTATTTGTTCTAGTTACTGTGGAGGACATAATAATACACAGATAAAGCCCATCTTCACATTACTTATACTATCTAGACATCTTTCTTTTCCTGTCATTAAAAAGAATACTTATAAAATACATCATCTTTACAATAAATGTCATCATGATAGCAAAATTATTTCACCAGATAATATCCAATATTTCTTCATTGAAAATTATATGCCATTGTTATGCCAGTCTTGTATGTATATTGTCTCGTTTAACAATTATAGCAATCTTGTGAGTTCTGTTATCAAAGATAATACTGATCATAAGACTGTCTTGTGGCAGATTCAGGGATAGATATCAGACTTGTCCAGATTAAAGTGGTAAGGTCATTGCACAGTGGTGTATATCCCTTTTTATGAGAAATAAAATTGCAGATTATTTATTGAATATAAAAAATTCTGATATATTATAGATATGAGTCAACCCTAAATCAATTACTATTATAAATAAATTGATTTCTAATGTAATTTGTCTCTACATGATTACAAATCACAACACTTTGGAAATATGTGTGGGACGTGATAACATGAATCCATGTGACTTTTTTCTATGACACCCTATGAATTTATGAGTCAGTCAGGCGTCCTGTAGACAAAGCCATAACTTTCCTTCACCATAATCACTAGAATGACCATTACAACTATGGTACAAGTGGAGAAAAAGGTCTGTGCCAACTTTTCATCTACCTTTAGAATCCTCAGAATCCACATTTCATTCTATGACAGAAGAGAGGGGAACACAAAGCTCATAAAAAAACTAAGATGCAATATGCCAGTAATACATTTCACCACGTTTGCCATGAAAATGGCCAAGTCTTAAACTATATGCCAATTTAGGTAGGCTTTGACAGAGATGTATCCCAAGGGCACTATCAGTAGGGTGATGCCAAAAATCTCTTCTCTTGATTAATTCACTATGGTTTCAATTTGTTGTCAGAAAATATTCTTCAAAAGAAAAAGAAACATGCCTTTGCTGAGTTAGGATAAGACCAAGATCAGAGCAGAATGCATGAGTCAGACTATTTGACTAAGATTCATCTTGTTTTCTTGGCACGTTATAGCCAAGTGGAATATTCCCTCCCCATGAGCTTTTGGATAGTCTCCACAAACTGTAATTGTAAGAATTAAGAGAAACTTTCAGAATTCTTGAATATCTTTTTCAGAGTTTTATAAATTTGCTACCTTTTCACTGAATAGACTCAATATCTTTATTTTTATTGTGAATTTTCTTTCATTAGTTAGTACACACACACACACACACACACACACACACACACACACACAAACACCCCACATGTACACACAAAAGAAAAATTTAAAGCTTATTAAGCGTATGTTTCCCACACTCTTTTACCTTCAAATAAGGCGGGGCAGCATTGAACATTGGAATTTAATCATCTCAATTAACTGCATTATGTTTTAAAGACTTGTAACATTTTAAATAAATATCCAGAAATAGTAATGTACACAATATAGGGAATTGTGGATTGATCTCCCTTAAAAGAACCAAGACAAATTTTGAAAGTGGCTCTCAGTGAAAAGTTATCACTGACATTTTATAAAAGAAATCTGACAACTATAAATTTCTGAAATATAAGAATGGCATGTTCCAAATTATATACAAAAACACCATATATACAAATTTGGCAGTCACTTTAAGAATGTATTCATATTTCTGTTCTATTCTAGGAATTAAAGTGTATGACTATAAATATAAAATTGATATCTGTGTAAATTATTTCCAAACAACAGTATGAAAGAACATATCACAGCTGTTACTGTATGATACATGTGTTTTCTTTAAGTATGTGTGTGTGTGTATGTGTGTGTGTGTGTGTGTGTGTGTGTGTGTGTATGTCAGTGTGAAGGAGAATTTTAGCATTTATAAACTACCTGGAAATAATTAAAATATTCAGAAAAGGCACTGGACCAGGAATTGAAGTCACATACTAATCTTGCAGTTTTATGAATTTGGGCAGTCACTTAATCTAAGATTCTATTGTCTATTTTGTAAATACAGCAATTTGAATAAATTATGTCTAACATCCTAAAATCCCAACTTCTAAAATCTCAACTATGTAAATTTTCAACTCTGGTTCTTTTTGTTCCCCCTAGATTTTTTTTTAAATCACTACTAAATAGAAGTAGGAAAAAAAAATAGAACAAGAACTTCTGGGAGCAGTGGTGGTGGTGGTGGTAGTTGGAGAGGCAAAGAGAACAAGAGGAAAGAAATAAATCAAACAAGATTTTTTCACATCTTACAGGATCATTACAAAGCAGTTTCAAATATATGTTCCAATAATATGTTCCAATATAGATTATCATTTAAAAATGCCATCACTATTCTAAAAGGAAACTACAAAAAAACAACTTTCATAACCCTCCTTAAGACCTACTCTGATGGAGTGGAAATCAATCATGAAGAATTAGGAATAGAAATTTTGACCATAATAATAATATAAGTACTAAAAATAACTAAAAATTTAAAGATATTTCATAGAGTGTTGCAATTTAAAAGCAGTATGCTTGTTAGAAAAATATGTATAAACATGGATACACATGCATCAGTCTGGTAGTTTGGTTTCCATTCTTTTGGATAGATACCCAGAAGTGGTATTGCTGGATCATATGGTAGGTTCATTCCCATTCATCTGAGGATCCTCCATACTGTTTTCCAAAGCGGTTGCACTAACCTGCAATCCCACCAACAATGTACTAGGGTTCCCACTTCTCCACATCCTCCCCAGCATTTGTTGTTGTGTTTTAATGATTGCATTCTACTTGGGATTAGGTGAAATCTCAAGGTAGTTTTGATTTGCATCTTTCTGATTGCCAAACTATCAGACTGATGCACGTGTATCTATGTTTATAGCCCCACAATTCACAACTGCCAAACTATGGAACCAGCCAAGGTGTACATCAACAGATGAATGGATTACATTCTTAAAAAATCAGAAGCCTTTTTATATGCCAACGACAAATCAATCGAAAAAGAAATTCAGAAAGCAATTCCACTCACAATAGCACCCCGAAAAATAAAATACTTAGGGATAAACCTAACCAAGGAGATTAAAGACCTCAATAAGGAAAATTATAGAAAGATGAAGAAAGAAATTGATGAAGACCTTAGGAGATGGAAGGACCTCCCATGCTCTTGGATAGGCAGAATAAATATCATCAAAATGGCCATCCTCCCAAAACTGATCTACAAATTCAATGCAATACCCATGAAATTGCCAAGGACGCTCCTCACAGACATAGAAAAATCAGTCCTTAAATT
>PVLC010045233.1:0-11866 GCA_004027655.1 Graphiurus murinus | reverse complement strand
AGGGCCGATGAGACACAGCTGACACCTCTGTGCACACTGGGACATGTCGCGTCTTTTGATGTGGAGGTCGGAGCTGGCGCTCTAGGCAGGAAGGAGCCAGCAGAGGCTGAGGGAGGCTGTGGAGGGAGACTCCTCCTCGCACTGACGTCTCAACTCCGTTGCACCTGGTCTCTCCCACTCCTTCCTCCTCCCGGTGGTCCCAGGGTCAGAGGGTCGCTCTGCCTTGGGACAGAATGGATGCTTTCCCCTCCCCCGACAGACACCACCTGCCACGGTCCAGACCCGTTTCAACTCTCAGCTCAGGATCCTTCTCTGAGACACCTGTCCAGGTGAGAACACCTGAAGTCCAAGCCTGCAGTCCTGAGACGCTGGAGCACGCTGAGCCTGCGCCCTGGCCAGAGGCTCTCAGGACAGCCACCTGGCCAGCCAGAGTGATGACCGTCCTGCAGCCTAGGACCTCACGGAGATCTCACGGGATTAGGGTGCTTCTTAAGAGCCACAGAATGAGGCGGGGAGCAGGGGAGCTGGAGGGTGGTGGCCCCCAGGGGCTCTCTGCCGGGGCTACTGTTCTAGGTCTGCAGTCGGCGCCCTAGGTATGCCCAACCCTATATTCCGGTTCCAAGTTGTACCAGTGCCGGCGGGCATAACTCTGCCACCTCCTCCATAGCCACTTCACAAAGTCCTCAGACCTGCCTCTTCAGATCCGACAACTCCAAACAAGCAAAACTATGCTGGCGGAACGCCAGAGCTTCCTGGACCCAGCCTGGCGCGTCCGGCGACGGGGCTCTGGGTGCTTGGGGGCCGGCAGGCATGGGGCTTGTGCCTGAGAAGTCCTGTGAGCGCTGACAGTGGCCTGGAAGCAGGGGTGCACACACCTCCTGTCACCTGGCAGGGCCAGGTGCGCTGGATGCGGCCTGGGGCCTCAGGAAGCGCTGGCTGCGGCCTCTCATCCCTCTGGGGCTGGTGGCCAACACCGACAGAATGCAAAGGATACAGGTCTACTCTGCTTCCTCCAGCTTCTGTGGATCCTACAGCACGGTCTGCAAACCCGATGCTCCTCCAGCTGAGAAGCAACCACGGAACAGCATCGTCTTCTAAACCCAAGGTGGGCCCAGAACCTCCCATCCCTGCCTCGGTGCTGGGGATGGGGTCTACAGGTGTGCTTCTCTCCTAATTCCTAGCCCCTAAGTTTACTTGATGGAAAAGCTCTTTTCTTTTTTTTAATTTTCTTGTTTGCTTAAAAAGTTGTCAAACATGTGGCGATGAGAAGTTGGATTTCCTGAAGTTGCTGGGTACCACCTGTGTCCAGCCGTCTGCCCCACAAGGAGACCTTCCATGCTGGCCCTGGCTTGCAGGTCCTATCCCTACGTGTTCCCGCCTCCAAATCCCAGCGCCTTCTCCGGGTCCCCTAGGATCCCAGACACTAAGGCGGGGGCTTGGGGTCAGATGTCTCCAAGTGTGGCCGCCCCTGCGGGGTTTGAAGACAAAATGTCTTCCATCTTCAACTTTTCTTCTTGGCTTGCTAAGCAGGTATGTAACAGTACCTAAGCACACGAGGGGACCTGGGGGCTTCTGCTGAACCCGGCAGGATCGTGAGGCCCAGCAGGACCGTTTCTGGCGTCCATGGCCCGCCTCACGGTAGGACGAGAAGGAGAACACCTAACACCCATCCTACAGCCGGCTTGCTTGGTTTGCTGGCTCGTGTTCCGGGGCTTTCTTCAGCGAAGTGCAGCCCGGTTCTTCCTGTCACCCCGTTTTCTGGGCCGGGCGTCGGTGGTTCTGGTCGCACGTGTTTTTCACTCCTTAGGGGGTGCCAGGGCACAGGTCCTGTTCACACGTTCCCTGCTGGCACCCGGAGTGGCTGGGCCAGCTGGCAGAGAGCGCCAAAGCACTGGGCAGCGGCTCCTGAGTTCTGGACGGGAGCCTGGGCGAGGGGCTCCGTGCTAATGGCTGGAGCTTGTGCTATGCTTGGGAACCCTCTGTAGGAGGACACCGCCCCACCGTGTTGCCCCAGGTGGACTCTGACATCCTCAGAGCTGTGAGCTGGGGAAGCCCATCTGAGAGGTCGTGCTGGGTGCCAGAGGCCGGGCTCCCGAGGGTGATCCAGGGGCGGGGTACAGTTCCTGCTTAGTTTTATGTGAAATGCATGAAAACCTGGCGCCACTGGTCAGCCTCTTGCAGAGTGGTGCTGGCTCTGTTTCTTAAGGGAGAGCAAGAGCCGCTCTTCCGTTCTCTCCGGCTGCATCTGGCAGTCTCAGTAAAGCATCTCACCTGAGCCCTTGCAAGAATGCTGCAAATTTCCTCTTCGGCCCAGAGAGAGCAAGTAGGCTTACTTCCTGGGCCCCACGGCAGGACTGGAAGGAGTCAGAGCCCTGCGGCAGGCTCTGGGCGCCCTGGGCGAGCTGTAGGAGACGCCTACAACCTCAGTGTCCTTCACCGAAGAGCTGGGAATGTCAAACCACGCTGTAGTTCTCATGAAGGACTAAGGTTATTCTCACAAAAGCACCTTGGTGCTTGACCTGGCAGATTCTCCACTGGTAGTTAAATCTGAATCGGTCCCATTGATAAAAGTCCCCGAGCAAAGAAGCAAAAAGTGGGAGAGATGGAGAGTTAAGAGTTTGGTTTCTGTACGTTAGGAATCAACCAGGAAGGAGGAACCAGGAGGAACCAGGAGAAGCCAGAAAATATGCGTGTGTTCACACACACACACGTGCACGGTGCACACACACACACATGCACGGTGCACACACACCACCTGTTCCTCGAGGCCAGCGCAGACTGATGCTGTCTTGGGCCAGGCAGTCAAGCGGTCCTCTCCAGCCAGGTCTCTCTGCATGTCCTCCTCCCGCCCGCTCTCTCCCCTCTCTGTGTTCCTCTCTCACTATTCTTCTGGCAGGCACAATATGGACCCCTGCCTCTGTAGTCTGAAGTTCTGCCTCTTAACATAGGAGCCACAAGAAGTCATCTCCTGGAGCTGGGAAGCATCGAGGTCCTCCTGCCGGAGCCTGGGTTCCTCTGGAGGCTGGACAACCCTCCCGGGAGCCGCTCGAGGACGGAGGTGACTGGTCGTCATCGTGCCGGTGTCCGGCGTGGTCTCCTGGGATGACATTGCAGCCACCTCAGGCAACCGATGTGTGTCCCACTTCTAACGACAAAAGAAACTTTCCTGGCCATGCTTTTTAAGCTGAATGGGAGCAGAACTATTTGTTTTCTTACTTCCCAAACAATCTCATCAGAACAGAGTTTGGAGTAGACATCATTCTGCTATCGCGCGAATCTTCCCTAGCTTTTGGAAATTGATGAATAATTCACGGGCAAGGTTCCTAACACAGGGAGCCGTTGACCTTGAGGCGTCCTTACAGAATTCACCGATAATTTAGTCTTAACTCCCTGCGTGATTACTTCCAGTTCCTCATTCACAGACTAATAATGCCGCACCTGCTAGAGCAGGTCCCCTTCCTAGTGAGATGGGGTCAGGGACCTCAGACCTCAGATGCAAGGGGACAGAGGGGAGCCAGGATCAGTCAGGCGAAGGACGTCAGGGCTGGGGAGCAGGGACAGTCTACTCACCTCCAGCCCTCCGCCCCTTTGCCTGAATCCTCTCCCTCTCCCTGCTCTGAAGGAGTGTTGGAGAGCTGATCTATGCGAGGAACAGGGCAGTGCGTTTTGCTTGACAAAGGCAAGAAAAGGGGACTCACTGAACCCCAGAACCACCATTCCCATCTCGGACATTAAGACCACCTCTTAAATGTGCAGGCCCAGGACAGGAAGGAGGCTGTGCCTCTCTCCTGCGGGGGACTCGGGACAGGCCCTGCCCGGGGGCGGGCGGGTTCAATGTTGGTGCCAAGATGAAGGGGAAGGCTGGTCTGCTGTTAACGCTGCCAACACACCCCCCTCCCTGGAAAGGGAATTCCAGCGTTGAGCTGAATTCCTGGTGCCTGGGAGGAAAGACTGTTCCCAGCTTCCTTTGCAGCTAGAAGTGCTGGCGCTCCTGTGCTACGCGACAAAGTTCCAGCTGGTGATAGATGAATGGACGCGGGGTGTAAATCCTTCAGGAATGCCCTCGTTGCCCCTTTCCTTCGGCCGGCTGGAGAGTGAAGCAATGGATGAGGCTCCCGCAGCCTCCCAGGACTGTGAGATGGGCTGGGCACGGGCAGCCATGCGAAGGAAGGTAGACCAGGTAGACGGTCTCACACCTGGAGAGCAGCCTGCACGCTCACCTCTGGACTATAAGAGTGAGAAAAATAAGCTTGCCATGTCTTTAAGGACCTTCAGAGGTTTTCTTCTTCTTCTTCTTTTTTTTTTTTTTTTTTGCTTGGTTTTGTTTGCTTTTAGCAACTTATCTAACCCAAGCTAATATAAACTGCTAAAAAAAAAAATCTAGAAGGCAGAGTGATTTCATGTTGGTTACAGGGGCGCAGAGGAAATTAGAAAGAGGCAGACTTAATAACTAGAGGCAAGTCACAGAAAAACCTGCGTATCCACAGGGGAGAACTTCTTTTAGCAAAGAGAGAAAGTTTAGAACAGGCAGAAAGAGGCCGTGTCCGCAGGGGGGCCCCTCCCGGGTCTACCAGTGATGAGCCGGGAGCTGCAGGAGCCCAGCCCGGGCGGGGTGGCCTGACTGGGAGAGCAGGGAGGGGGGCACGGGGGCTGCTGTGTGTGGCTCCCAGCCAGGAGCTCTCTACCACCTCTGTGACACAGGGAGCGGGGACAAGGGCGCCACACCCAGGGGATGCCAGGGTCCACTAAGCTGCGAACCTGGAGGCACACGTGGGAGGTAGGGCCGCCTGAGACGAAACTTGAGATGCTACTCAGGTGCAGCGCCGCGACTTGCCGACCGCTATGGAGCTGTCAATGTAACGTTTCCTTGTCCGGTGCAGAAGACTGGGGTGAAGATCCCAGTGCCCTCTAACTTAGGGGAGACACCGCCTTTATTCACTGTGCCGGCAGCAGAATTCCCCCGCTGAAGGGCACGGGGTCTATTTATGGGTGTCCGGGTCCATTTCAAACCACATGCCAATTAGCTTCCCTTTTTCCATGACCACAAGCAACACCTGTGACCCCAGACGGTCATCTTGCAAATGCATGTGAGGTCAGCCAGGGCCCTCTGGGGCGGCTGGGTGGACCATCCATCACGGCTCATTAAAAACCACGCTGAGCACAAGCCTGCGGCTCGCAAGCCACGCCTGTCACCCTGTGACACAGGGGCCGGGATACACCGGCGACGGGCCCCGAGGAGAGCTGGGACTTCTCCTGCTTCTCAGAACTCCCTAGACCACTGCCTGGCAGGGAAGGCCGGAGGGCAGGCCTGAATGCTGGGTCCCACCCTGGACAAGAGTCAGCAAGTAAGAAATCCTGGGGAAGGGGGTAGGGGTGGGGCTGGGACGCAATGATGGAGACCGTGAGCTTCAGACTGTAAACCATACCCAGCGTCTTCCCCAGCCTAGTCCCTGGATTAAAGGCATCCCCAAGCACCAGGAGGGCCTCCAGTGGGATGGGCGATCCTTTGGTCTTGAGGACCCGTCGTTAGAGCATCATTCCTGCCTCCCATCTCTGCACCTATGCCTGCTCTCAGGAACCCAGACCTAATGGTGGCTTTATCCCCCGCCCTGTCCCCTACAGAACCCCTTTCTCCCCTCCGGACAGCTGCAATCCTGAGCACGTCAGCGCCTGCCGGTCAAAAGACTCTACATTTGTCTAACGTGAGCGCCAGGCTCCCGTTCCGCCCCGCGCAGCCCTTCTCAAACACCGATTCCAGTTTCCAGGGGACACTTTAAAGGAGAAGTAGATTTCAAGTAAATGATCGCAACTTATCGAAAATAATGTGCTGCTTAGTGCCGGCAGCCGCCGCCCTGGCAGGCAGGAGGGAGCGGCGCTGGAGCAGATGGGCACCATTAGGCGCTGATGTTCAGGCGGCTTCCTGGCTGCTGCTGCCGCTGCTGCCGACGCCTGTGCTTGCTTTCACACCAGCGAAATGGAGGGCTCCAGAGAGAAAGGACCTCGGGCCTGTCCCTTCTGTGCCCTAGAGCTGGAGCCACCAAGGAGCTCACCCCAGAGGTGCATAGGCCTGGGCAGCCATCCTCTGCTAGAAGGCTTTAGCACCGCAGGGTGCTTGCTAACACATCAGGGGGTATCAGAGAGACAGTCCAAGTGTTGCCTCCTTTTTCCTTTTGAGATTTGTCTCTGGAGCCCGGGCCTGGTTTACGGTGGTTCTGAAGAAGCCTCTGTTGTCTCATCTCTGCATGAGCCAGCACTGCTCCGACCCTCATGGCTTCTGCTCGAAGGCAGGCTCCAGAGCTGCTGCACCTGCCACACCGCGCCCGGGCCTGGCCAGCCTCCTGGTGGCGGTTCTCACGGAGCATCCACACGCTGGGTTCCTGCGAGTGTGCGGTGTTGGTCAGCTTTCTGTCCCGGGACCGAATGCCTTAGGAGATCAGTGTACGGTAGGCAACGTTTGCTGGGGCTCAGGTCTTCAGTCCATGGTCCTTGGGTCATGAGGAGGCGGAAGGTCAAGGCCTGGGGCCCACTGCAGGATGGAGAGGACGCGCTGTGCGCCTGTACTAGGGCCTCTGGGGGCTCTGCCTTCTGGAGTAAAGGCATCAGGAATTGGGGAAGTCCAACCTGCGCTCTCTCTGCTGCTGCCTGCTTCCTGGCGGCACCCTGCTCCAGGCTGCAGAAGGGTCGGTCCACTTATGTCTAGGGACAGCTTACAACTCAGCCTGCTCAGAGTCTGCACTAAATGCAGCTGGCCTGCAGGACGTTCCCCAGGGCTGCTCCTCCAGGGAGCCGAGGGGGTCTCTGTGTCCACAGTTCATCCAACAAATGTGCTGAGTACCTACTCTCTGCAGGGCCTACCTTTTGGATGAGCAGGTCCTACCAGATGAGCTAACACCCAAAGTGGAGCCGAGGACAGACGTGTAGACAGGGAGAACCGACATTGTCATGGGCTTTTCTTTTGTGAGAATTAAGCTTTACAACTCAGTTTGTCAAGAAGTAAGCCAGGCATGGCAGTGCATGCCTGAAATCCCAGTACTTGGGAGGCTGAGGCAAGAGGATCACAGGTTTGAGGACAGCCTCGGCAACCTAGTGAGAGCCTGATTCAAAACAAAACAAAACAAAAAATAAACAGGTCTGGGGGTGTAGCTCACAGGTAGAATGCCCCTGGGTTCCATCCCCAGCACCACAAAGAAAATAAAAACTCATTCGCGCTCATCGGCACATAAATATCATGGGGTATTAGGTGCCCCTTCATTCAGACAGGAAGCTGAGGGCCAGGGAGGCAGAACAGCCCAAGGATGCACCAGGACTTGTGCAGCTGATGTGGGCTGAGGCGCTCTTCTTGCCTCACAGCGGTCTCCAATCGTGGCGAGGTGGCGGCAAAGAAACGCCCGTGGGCAGAGCGTCCCGGGGGAGGCCAGCGAGGACTATTAATGACACAAGTGGTTCCCCAACTTCGATGTCCTCAGACCTACTCTGTCCCAAAGTAAACCAGAACGTCACGGAATTGCTTGTACACCACACCACCGGGGATCGAGGCTGGGCAAATGCTTTTCCTAAAGTCGAGTCTGGCTTCACTTTTTGGGACAGGAGATGGGAGAGTTCGCCTGTTGTGGCTGCTTGGGAGTAAATGGCACTGGGTGGCAGGTGCTGGACCCTGGACTCAAGGTTCAGTGCTGCCCAGCAGGGCGGGCCTCCAGGTCCTGGACCATGAGACCACCCTCTGCCTCCACCTCCTGCCTCTGGGTGCCAGGAGAGGACAGCCGGGATGGATCACTGAAAGGGCCCGAGCGAAGCAAGACCCTCTGCAGACCTCAACCAAAGAAGCATGGTGGAAGTGCGTGTTACAAGCACTTCCCCTTCCGACAAAAGGTAACAAGCTTTGACATCATCTCAGCCTAATCTCCTCACCTCTAAAAATTATCTCAAAATGGGAATGGAACGGTCACCACACTAGAAGATAAGCTAGCTAATTTTAAGATTCTTTAAACCAGGGCGAGTTAACTTTCTGCGGTTCCCTGTTCTCGTCTAGAGAGTACCCAGGGGTGGTTTGTATAGACCAGAACTCTCTGCTCCGGGCAAGCAATCCAGGCTTCAGGTCTTGAAACCCAGGAGGGCGGCAATGCCCGTCACCTGTCACCCAGCCTCGGAGCCAAAGAGAAACAGGGCTTTCCTCCTCCTTCCCGGAACCCCAGACTGGACTCTTGAGGTGCTAAGAGGAACAGCTCAGAGCGGGGCGCCATGGCAGGCTGCAGAATGCGGCAATGCTATTCCGGGATTATTTCAGAGATGCCAAGGTGAATCTCAAGGAATTGTTTGCACAACTATTCTTTTACTAGCCAAGTATTAATTCATAAGGAGGAGAAAAAAAAAAAAGCACCCATTACTTGTCCCTCCATCTTTAACGCCCCTTCAAATACACACAGAGTATGCATGAAAGTACAATGGCAGGATAGATCCTGCAAGGCATCCAGCCTTAACTTTTAGCCCAGATTTAGAAGCTCACGCCGCACACACCATAGACACGATGACCGACACCTTGAGCTCATTCAGTAATCCCCTCAAGTTAAAGAAGGGAACGTTAATTGCACCAAAGGAGCCTGTCCTTGCTCAAATTAGGTTTAGAACCTAGCAGTCGCTTTCATAACCCTGTTCCGCTGTACTATACCCTTTATGGTTCCTCCTGGGTTTCCCTTAGGACTCTCAAGTTCACAAAGAGAAAAAAAATTCTAGAATTCTTCCCTTAGAGGAATATGCTGATCTTTAAGAAACAACCATTTCCATAGAAAGGCAAAGGAAGAAGGGAGTGTAGAGGGAAAAGAAAACAGAGAAAGGAAAATGGGCGTGGAGATGACTCTGGAGAGGCCAGGGGACCCTCTGCCCAGCCTCTGGGAGGAGACACCCCTAAGCAGGGGCGGGAATGCCCAGAGGGCAGGCAGCAGGAGTCACCCCACCTCAATTCTCCAGCGATGACAAATGCATTTCCCCCCGGAAGAGTGAGGCTGAGGGAGACTCTAGCTGTAGACCACTCTGCGGGCTGGCAGGGGGGGACACTGGTCGCTGGGCTTCTGTGGCTTTGAGGAAACCCGCTTTGGAGGGGAGGCTGGTGTGGAGCTGCGGCGCCCTTGCCTGTGGTCCGGCTTTCGCATCTGTGCTGAGCTCAGCACAGGCTCGGCTCTGCTCCACCTGCATAGTTCCTGACAGCAAGGCTGCCCCGTCGGCCTCATGGAACACAGAAGGTCCGGGGCAGTGGTCTCTGCCAGGGACCCTGGGGGCAGAAGCAGCAGCCCTCAGGTAGCTACCTCCGAGCCACACCCCCAGCCCTATTTTTTATTCTTTATTTGGAAACAGGGTCTCACTAAGTTGCAGAGGGCCTCACTAAATAGCTGAGGCTGGCCGCCAACCTGCAATCCTCCTGTCTCAGCCTCCTAAGTACTAGGATTACAAGCATGAGCCACTATACCCGGCTTACCATTGACATAATACAGTCTACAATGGACATAACGGGTTAGGAATTCACCCCTGCCCAGGTGTGGAAGACATAAAGGTAACTCCCTGGCTGTCCTTGAGTTCAGCCTCTCGGGGCAGGTTCTGCACATCCACACCACGAGCCTCCTGCTACCCACACGAGGCCCCGGTGTCCCTGCCAAACTCACGACTCTTCCTTCAATCAAATCTCTCCTCTTTCCAATACCTGCTTTCATGGCTTGCAACACCTGGCTCTTTGCAGACCACTGGGAAACAGCAGGTGGCTGCAAGTGACACCAGGAGCCCCCCAGATGATCCATGGGTGCAGGGTATGGGGTGTAGTGACGGGTGCTGGGACGACCTGCTCCTCAGCCTCCATCCCCGAGCACAGGCTGGGAGCACTCTCCACCTCACGGATCCCCGCTTGGTGATCTTTCATGCCAGAGACTTCCACAGGAGAGTGTGAGGCCCAGATCTCAGACTCCTGAACAAAAGACTGGGTTTCAGAACAATGGGCTGGGCGGCATGGTGAGAGCCAGCAGAGTGTGAGCGGGAAGGAAGCCCTGGAGAGCAGCCCACCCGTCTATCCAGGTGCACTCGGCCAGGGGCGGAAGAAGCAAAGGGTGGTACCCAGAGGACTGTGGGTGTCCGCTGGATGCAAAAGCCGAACGGGGGAAGGAAGAGCTTTGTTCGGCAAATCGCACGGGGAGAGGACAGCTGGAGAGAGCTGCAGGTTCAATTCCAGGGTGCAGCCAAAATAACCCCAGTGTTCAAAACGGCACCGTTAACCCAGAGAGAGAGGCTGAGGATGTCTGCTCCGGATGGCACAGGCCACAGAAGGCAAGAAGCAGCCATCTCCCAAGAGCTGCTTAGGCGACAGGATGCCAAGCTGCCCCGGGAGTGCTGGTAGCCAGGGAACAGGTTAGGGCTGGCGCTCCAGATGCCGCCGTCCTATCTGAGAAATCAGACACTCCCCCCTGGACCTGAGTCAGCAGATCCTCCTCCTCCCCATGGGCCCAACCTCTTACCCGGAGGCGGGCCAGCAGGGTGGGGGTGCCTGGGTGCTAAGCGCCGCCAGCTCTGCTCCTCTGCTCCTGCCAACCCCAAAGGTCATCCTGGGGCCATCCAACCAGCCTTCCAATCCTCCTCCTCGTATCTTTCCCCACAAAGCATGCGCGTGGGGGTGCAGCGCCGCCCCCCACCATCCCCTCGGCGACGGACGGGCGGGGTGGTGGGCCCTGCTGTTTAGGGGCTAAGCTCCAAACTGCTATCCAGGTTTTCCAAAGTGTATGCGATTGGTAACAGCAGCCAGCATGCGCTGGGGTGAGCTGGCTCCACTCCTAGAACGGGCCCCTGCCTTCCGCTCGCAGACCTGCTGGGAAGCTCACAAGCGTGCTGTCTCCACAGCCCCCACAAAGTTATTCTCCTAGCTGACATCTTACAAGGCCCTGTGGGGCACACACACTTTAACAGCGGCTCCTCCGAGTGGGGGACCGGTGTCGCCTTTTCAGCTAGGACTTAACATGTCTCAAGGGTTTCAAGCCACATGCTCTTGTAAATACAGACTGCAAAGAAACGCGTTGCTGACCCCTGAGGTCTAATGGCAGCGCGCTGGTGTGGTCCGACTGTTATTACTCGGAGGCTGTAGCGGGGGAGCAGGGCACCACTGCAAGGTGCTGCAGCTACACCAGCGTTTCTTTTGAGTTACTTACTCGCAGCCCGGGTGGGTTTTGCGGCAGGTCTTTGGATAAGAGCTCTCAGGTGGTTTCCGGAGGAAGGATGCTAGACAAAGGGCTGCTGGGTCCTCCGGAGGAGGTAAGCCCCTCTGCTCGGGGAAGGGCCCGAACATGAACCCAGCTCTAGCTTCCCTTACAGGGACCTCGGGTCCCCACATTCCACCTCCTTCCCTCACCCCGCCCCCCTTCCGCCCCTCTCCATCGCAGACAGGTCTGGCGGGGGCAGATGGGTAATTTTTCCTTTCAGCTTTAATGGCTGCTATTAACAATAAGTTGCCCTGCCCTCCTAATGGCTCAACTTTCAGCATTTTCTCTGATTGCCTCTGAGTAACACTGTGTCACATGAGCTGTGTTTAACAGAGGCGTAATAAATGCCAAGGAAGAAATATTACCCAAAATAAAAAATAGTTTGTCCCAGTGTGGCCAGAAGCTCATGAGTTGCAACAATCTTCATTTCAGCTTCCAGTGCAATTTCCATTTGCATTCCCTTTTTTCTTTTCTTTCTTTCTTTCTTTTTTTTTTTTTTTAAGAGTCTCTGGGGGCTTTAGAAAAGCTGTTTAAGAGAAAAGGCAGAAGAAAGACTGTAGTGATTTTCATGTGTGGGGAGTTCTGCCTTCTGACAAATAAGCACAGGGCATACCGCAGATGGACTGACGGCCAGGGAC
>PVLC010045232.1:0-11838 GCA_004027655.1 Graphiurus murinus | reverse complement strand
CCCAGTGTCTTTCTACCTCCAAGCTACATCTCTAAATTTTTATTTTTTATTTTGAAACAAGGTTTCACTTGAATCTGTGATCCTGTTTTGGCCTCCCAAATACTGGTATTACAGTCGTGTATTACAGTCGTGTACCACCATGCCCATGGCATGATAAATGTTGCCTGATATTTTGTTTTAGTGTATTTAAATGAACTAAATGAACTATCTTTTGAAGTATTTAGGTTCTTAAACTAATAATATTAAATCTGATTTGTTTTTCTTTCCAGATTAGGAATCATTTTTCAGTTCCAGTCTCTGTTTATGAAGGAGATAATTTATTGGGAATTGCATCACCTGAAAATGAATTCAATATACCATTAGAATCTTACCGGTAATTTTTTTTCATCTTTTTGTTTAAAGTTCTTACATAGAATGCACTTTTAGTTTCAGATTGTATGTGGATATTTGTCTTTAAATTATCAAACTTTGATAAAATCCACCCTGTTAAATATCTAACTTTTAAGTTACAAGTCACTCAGGTAGTTCTTTTCCAAAAGAATATTAAATTATTTGTTTTTGCTAATAAAAGCAATTATTACATGTTTGCAATATGGCCTCCATAATCATAGTCATATAAATTCATAAGTTTTGAAAGTGTCTAATAGAGCATGATTGGTGGTTTTATTTAAAAGGTTTTATAATTCTTTTGATTTTTTAAATTTTCATGTATTTATCTGTTAATTGTTCCAAGATAATTATGATGTAAATGCATTAATATTAAATATTTAAAGTAATTAAATTAAGCTTGTTACAAAATACATGTTTTAAGAAATGATTTTAAAATAATGAGCTACTTTTATAATTGAAGTTTTAATGTCACAACAAATATTGCTGTTCAGAATATTTAATTTGGAATTGAAAATAATTTTCTGTAGGCACTGAACTCTTGGGGAGTAAATCTTCCATAGAATTAAACCTTTAAACGTCATTTTAGAACACACACTTAAAATGGAAACTTACACCAGTGCTACCGAAGGAAAAAGATAAAATTACAGTTTTTAATTGTCTCCTAGCTCTGTTCATTCTAACCTGTGCATAGAAGTTTAGGGTGAGATTCCTAATGCTTAGTAGTCTAGCAGGTATAGGCACTTATGTGTACATAAATAGACCTACAAACCCTAGTAAGCGATTTATTGCTGAGTTCAAAAGTGAAGAAGGAAAGAATATTATTGTTGAGAGAACAACAACAAAAATAACTGTTTAAAATATCTGACTTTGTTTTAGATAGGATTTGGGGTTGGTTACAAGACTAGATTAAGCTAAAGATGGCCTTTAAGATGCTTTTCAAATTTTCTGTGAAAAGTTTTTAATTCATTTTGTTCTTAGATAATAAAAGTTAATGATATTCTACCTTTTAATAAATTTTCTCTATGAATTTTATGGCTCTGTCCATAATAAACAGTATCTTCATATTTTTGTTCAAGGTTAAATATTAATTTATTATATGATATTTAACATATCTTAATTTGAGTAATTAATGACTAACCAGCTAGGATTTCACCTCAATCCAATGTTTAGATGTATATTCACTTAAATATTTATGATACAAGGTTTTAAATTAGTAGGTAGTTATCTTTATAGAATTTGTATATACTGATTTTTTTTAATTTTACTTGTGGTACTGAGGCTTGAACCCCAGGGCATACTACCTCCAAGATACACCCCAGCCCTTTTAGTTTTTGTTGTTGTTTTGTTTTGAAATAGGGTCTTGCTAGGTTGCTGAGATTCTCACTAAGTTGCTGAGGCTGGCCTAGAACCTGCAGTCCCTCTGTCTCTACTTCCCAAGCACTTAAGATTATAGGTGCATGCCTCCACACCAGCTTTATACTAATTCTTAATTAAATTCAGTTGTCTTAACAAATATTTATCAAGTATTTTCTTGTGGGTGCAATACTAAAATGAATTGGATGTGGCTATTGCCATTGAGATTAATATATTATCTAATATATAAGGTAGGAGAAAATGAGTTGTAGAGAGTTACAGAAAATGTCATAGTTATTGGAAACTATAGAGAACAGACTAGTTCAATGCCTATGAACAGGGAAATAAAAAGAAAAGTTTTTTTGAGTAATTTGTTCATTACCCTGATCATAATGAAGGTATCGTAAGTATATTTTTATGTTAAAACTCAAATTTAAACATAAATATCTATTGAGAATTCTCATTTGATTAACTTTGGAAAGCTGACAACTCTTTTTTCAATAAGAATTTTTTTCTTATTTCATGAACTCATAGTTGTGACATTTAAAACCATAATGAGGACACATCCAGTAAAGCTAGCTTCCTTCAGTTAAATGTACAAGTTATAGGTGGTTATGGTTTTCTTTGCATGTATAATTGATGTAATTGTATGTTTTTCTGTTAAAAAAAATACTAACTTATAAATTAACTTTTTTTTTTTTTTTTTTTGTGGTACTGGGGATTGAGCCCAGGGCATTCTACCTCTGAAGTACACCCTAGCCCTATTTTTTATTCTTTATTTTGAAACAGGGTCTCACTAAGTTGCGGACAGCCTCACTAAGTAGCTGAGGCTGGCTGTGTACCTGGATCCACCAGTCTCAGCTTCCCCAATACTGGGATTGCAAGAGTGTGCCATCACACCCACCTATAAATGAACTTTTAAAATAATAAGCTTGTAATAAAAATATTCTCTTCTTAAAAAACAAATAACCTAGCCAGGCGTGGTGGCACATGCTTGTAATCCCAGCATTTGGGAGGCTGAGACCGGAGAATATGGGTTCGCGGCCAGCCTCAGCTACCTAGTGAGGCACTCCGCAACTTAGTGAGACCCTGTTTTAAAATAAAGAATAAAAAATAGGGCTGGGGGTATAGCTCGGAGGTAGAATGCCCCTGGGTTCAATCCTCAGTACCGCAAAAAAAAAAAAAAAAAAAAAAAAAAAAACCTGACAAATAACCTGATGAGTTTCCAGAATTTAAAATGACATCTAATATTATTTCTAGCTTTAAAAAGTATATAAAATATAAAAAATTTTACAGTATAATGGAAATACTTTAATATTTAAAGCTATAATCATATAATTTGTTTTATTTTAAAACATGTTAAAATGTAATATTTAATCCTTTTTTCAGATCATTCCTTTTTCTGAAGCCAGAAGACAAGGACTATCAAAAGTGTGAAGCAATTGACTTTGAAGAAATTATAAAAAATGATGGTGCTCTTATAAAGAAAAAATGTAGATCTGTAAATCCTTCTAAGAAATCATTTATTATTAATATTGTCCCAGAAAAAGATAATTTGACATCTCTGTCCGTCTATTCAGAAGATGGTTGGGACTTACCATACATAATGCATTTGTGGCCACCTATCCTACTGCAAAATCTTCTTCCTTACAAAATTGCTTATTACATCGAGGTATTCTTGAATTTTTAAAAATGTCTTCCTATCTTTGGTTTTGTAGCTTAAGTTATTTAAATTTATGAACAGTTAAAAATGTTCTGAAGTTCCAATAACGGTTACATGCCAGTAACGAATAGCTAGTAGAGACAGTCTTCAAATGGAAATGTTCTTACTATGTGTAAAAGATGACTTAAAATATTTTCCACTAATTTACCTTAGAAACCTGACTACTAAGCTGAATATAAATTACATACATAAATGTGGTGTGCTGTTTTAAAAATAACTTACAAAAGTAATACATAGTCCTCTTAAAAATTTAGAAAACGTCTGGGTGCCATGGCACACACCCATTAATAACAGGGAGTTGGGAGGCTGAAGTAGAAAGATTGAGAGTTTGAGACCAACGTGAGCAACTTATTGAGACCCTCTCTGACATTTTTGTGTGTATTAATTTAAAATTTTAAGATGAAGAGATTAGAACAATAGGAAGGAACCAGGAAAGAAATATTACAAAAACTGGTGAGATATATAGATGCACTATTACATTTCCAGTCTTAGAGAATTTTTAATTTGATGCTTTTATGGATCACATTCTGTCTGCCAGTTTCCAATGCATATGGTCAATTTTACAAAGACAATTTAGTTATGGCATGGAGAAAGTGACTTGAGGGGGATAGTGTGGCAAGGAGAGAGAGATAACACAGATAGGAACTGAGGTAATGGAAGTGTGGGTTGAGAGAAATGAAGAATTTTGAGAGAGAGATAAGATGTAATATAAACAGTGGTTAGAAATGGGTGAAAAGATTATTAAAACTTGGAGAATGAAGCTGGGCTTGGTGGCATGTGCCTGTAATCCCAGGAGCCCAGAGCAGCTAGATCTCAAGTTTGCAGCCTACCTGGGCAAATTAGGGAGACCTGTCTCTAAATAAATATAAAAATGGATATAGCTCAGTGAAAGAATGCATCTGGGTTCAATCCCCAGTTCTGAAATGAAAACAAACCACAATATAACATAATTGGGAGACACTATAGAATGGTTATCTTGGATTACCATCAGTTTTCTCCTACATTTTGCATTATTTCTTGGTTTTGAAAACAATAATCACTGGAACATAAGATTTTTTTGTTTTACTAATTATATAATGTTACAGCTGGGCATGGTGGTACACACTGGTAATCCCACTACTTGGGAGGCTGAAACAGGAGGATCACAGGTTCAAAGCCAACTTTGGCAACTTAGCGAGGCTCTCAGCAACACAGCGAAGCCCTGTATTCAAATAAGAAATAAAATCTGGCGGGGGGTGTAGCTTTGAGGTAGAATGCTTCTGAGTTCAATCCCCATAACTCCCCCAAAACAAAAACAACAAAAAGCTATATTCTCAGAATTCTAAATTAGGTGAGAATGTATAATTGTGTCTTTCTAACTTTATAATCAAATTATGTTAGCATGGGTTGTTTAGCTTTTAAAATGACTTGCTTTGTTTTAGGAAGGAGGTATTATCCTAATCAGTCTCTATTCTTGAAGAGTTGGAGGAATTCTGAAATGATACTGCCTGCTATTTTCCTGTAGTGCTAGATTATCTTTATATTACTCTGGAATCAAGTATTTTAAATTACCTTTTTTATGATCTCTCACAATAATTGTTTGAAACTATCCACTTTATAAAGGTTACTGAACCTAAGCAGAACTCTTTGTTCCTCTAAATAAGAAATACACACCAGAAGCAGGTGTATGTTCTGTACAGTTTTAGAGCAATCTGCATTAATTCCACCTACATAAGAGTTAAGACTTAGGTATGGAACCTTTGATAACATTTTTTTTTTTTTTTAATTTGGTACATAGAACATAAAAGCAAATAGATCAAATTCTGCTTTCGAAAAGTTACAGAACACTAGTTTTAACATTCAATATACAAAAAGCCAGAACTCATCATTTTTTCTATTATCTGTTTTTTTTTTTTTTAATCAAAACTTTTACATGTTAGAAACAATAGTATGGAGTGCCCTTATCTTCTCAGACCTACGTAAGAACATTTTGAAGCAGTGTTACAGACAAGATGATTATGCTTCAATGTCTTATTACTTAGAAAGTGCTAAATACTATTTGAAATTATTGTTTACAGGTTAGTGATAAGGGCTGGTGGTAGGATCCGGTTGTACTCTGACTTCCGGATGCCCTCAAGCATACAGTACCTGTACTTCCAAATTCAAGTCCAGCCATAAGCTATTTTGCCAACATGTCGGAGTAATCTGTACTTTTTTATTGATTTCTACTTTTATAAACTGGTTTTAAAATAAAATACATTTTTAAAAAACTAATCATAATGTTTTATTATAATTTTTAGTTAAGTTTCACCTTATATTGATAGTTCCATGAAGGAGATTATTTAGACCATTTTATAAACACTCAAATCCAGGTTAAATATTTCATAGAAGTTCCGACATTTGAATGTAAGTCTTCAAATGTGTTCTGACAGGCATTTCAAAAGCATTTTGTGTAGCATTTGGAATAGTTAAGTAGAATTTTTGGGTATATTATTCAGATAAATTTTTAATTTTATTGTATTTTTTTTATTACAGGGGATTGAAAATACAGTTCTTACTCTAAATGAAGGACATTCAGACCAGATTTACACCGTACAAATGGATAAAGCCAGGCTTCATTTAAAATTACTTGACTACCTAAATCATGATTGGAAAAGTGAATATTCTATAAAATCAAATCAACAAGACATTAGTTTCATCAAATTTACCTGTGTTACAGAAATGGAAAAGACTGATTTAGATATTGCGATCCATGTGACTTATAGTACTGGTCAGACAATTGTGGCTTTTCATAGTCCGTATTGGATGGTCAATAAGACTGGTCGACTGCTGCAATACAAAGCAGATGGAATTCATCGAAAGCATCCACCTAATTACAAGAAGCCAGTTCTGTTTTCTTTTCAGCCAAATCACTTTTTTAATAACAATAAGGTATGTAATTTTGTTTTCTGACTTTTGCTTGTTTTTGACTATCACTCCAATTTAGTTTTTAGCATCCTGAAGAATAAAAATATTATTAAAAGCAGAAATAGCATTTGTTGATTAAAAAGATTAGCATTTAATATTGAGAACATTTTAGCACATTAACTATTTCATTTATACTAAAAAGTAAAAAATTATCAATTTAAATATGCATTTATAGATATCTAAATTGTAATAGATTTCAAATATTTTTTTCCCTAGGTTCAGCTTATGGTAACTGATAGTGAATTATCGGATCAATTTTCAATTGATACTGTCGGTAGTCATGGAGCAGTTAAATGTAAAGGACTAAAAATGGAATATCAAGTGAGTTCATTTTGTGTTTAAGAAACTTTGATTTAAAATGTGCCTATTGATTATTTAATTAATTTTGTAAAGACACTATGATAATACAACAATTTTTAAACTATTAATTTTTTTTTCTTAGGTTGGTGTCACAATAGACCTCAGCAGTTTTAACATTACAAGAATTGTGACATTTACCCCCTTTTATATGATTAAAAACAAAAGCAAATATCGTATATCAGTGACTGAAGAGGGAAATGATAAATGGCTCTCTCTTGAGTTGGAGCAGGTAAGTAGATGAGTTTCAACACAGTTGTCTCTCTGTTTTTTGTTTGTTTTTTCTTTTTTTACTCGAATTGAACCCAGGGGCATTGTACTTTGGAGCTACACCTGTGTTTTATTCTTTATTTTCAAACAGGGTCTCACTAAGTTGCAGAGGACCTCACTAAGAAGCTGAGGCTGGCAGAGAACCTGAGATCCTCCTGTCTCACCCTCCTAAGTACTCCTAAGTACTGGGATTACAAGTATGCTCCACCACTCTGGGCTTAACACTATATCTCTTTAGATTCTCTTTTAACCCTCCCAACCCCAATATTGTTTCAATGCCATGAATCCTTTTTTTGGGGGGGGGGAGGAGTACTAGAGATTGAACCCAGAAGCATTCTACTTCCAAAATACATTCCCAGCCCTATTTTTGTTCCTTATTTTGAAATAGGGTCTCACCGGCTAGCCGTGAACCTCCTTTATCAGCCTCTCAAGTACTGGGATTATATGCGTGCACCACCACACCCGGCCCGATTCCATGAATCTTTATTAAACATTTCTGCTAGCCTTTAGATACTTAATTATTGAAGACTGTACCTTTCTTTCTAGGAATGCATAGCTTGATGAGAAAGGCAGACACTTTATAATTATTAGCCAGTTTGGTTAAATACAACAGAATATTAAGGTATGAATACATCAAAGAGGAGAAAATGATTTGTTTTCTTCAGAATGCTATTAGAAATGCTTTCATAGCACAGGTTAAGCCAAACTTTCTTTTAAGTGTTTTAAACACTTGTAATAACTTGAAATAACTTGTAAGTGAAATTATGATACTACACCATCACTAACTGTTAGATCTCTGGATAAGAGTTTTCTGAATGATTGATTTAGGTTGATGAATAGTTACTTTCTGTAAAACTTGAACCTAATTGCTATTTAAATATGGCTTTCCCTCATTCTTTCATTTTCTCCTTATGGGTCTTCACTTAGACTTGCTAGATATTCATATTCTCCTCCATGCATCCTAGTATCTTTTTTCTGTTTAATTCTATGCTGCATTCTGGATACATGTCTTTTAATATTCATTCATTCATACATTCTTTCTCTCTCTCTGTTTCTTTTTTTACTGTGTCTAAACTGCTGTTTAAGACTTGAGCTGAGTTTTTATTTGAATAATTCTACAAGTCTCTTCAATTTTTCAACAGATCTTTATTTGTACAGATATATACTTTTTATGTGCCTTGCAATACATCTATTAAAGGTCACAAGTTTCTGTCCTCACAGAGTTTACATTTCAGCGAGTACAGAGGGACACAATAATTAATATTAATAATACCAAAGGTGGCAAATCTAACAGGGGGAATAGAAAGCAGGCGAGATAAAGGTATTGAAAGTTCTCAAGAGCAAGGGATGGCTTTTAATTTTAGTAAAGTGGTCTAGATAGGACTCATTTTTAGGTCACCTTTGAATAAAGGCTTAGAGGACATGAGTGATAGTAACTGACAGATAATAGAGTAGCAGACTAAGACAGCAAGCCAAGATGAAAGTAACACAGTCAAACTTAATCATTTACACAAGAACCTCAATCAGAGAAAGCTCCCACTACCTCTTGTTCCATTTTTCCCATCTAATGACATTGATCAAGGGTCAAGTGGATCAGCACAGACACAAGATTCTCTCTCTATTCAGAGAGCCCTGAACAAAAGGCTCTGGCAGTTGATGAACCTGATAACTGGAAGAGGGCAACAGGGAGGAATTAAGAGTACAAAAGAATAGAAATAAAACTAAGAATAAAAAAAAGTGTCTTCTGTGTTGTTGTTCTCCTCTTTTAAAACCTTGCAGAGGCTCCTGAGGAAGACCTCTGATGAAGGGGGTCTGATACTGAGGCCTTCAAATGAAGGAGCCTCCAAATGTCTCAGCTAGAAATGCAGATATATGTGCAAGTATTGAAGGGTATGGAGGACTGAGTCTTTGAGACTACAATGCCCTGGCTGTGCACTAAGTCTAGTGTGAGAAAGACGCTTAGCCCTGTGTGTCCTGCCTGATAAAGCCTTTGTTTGTATTACCTGTGTTCTTGCCTGAAAAGTAACACAGGTCTTTGGCCAAGGAGCTGAGCTTCTCAGCAATGTGTTTATCTGGAGAGAGGGAGCATTAGAGACAAAAGGATAAACTATAATAGAGGCTCTAAAGGAGATTTGACACGTTCAAGGGTTAGCAAAAGAGGCCAATATTATTGGAAAGGGAAAAGAAGACAAAGCATAGTGGTAATGAACAGTAACTATGCAGAAGTTTGTAAGCCATTACAAGGATTCTTTGTTGGAGGATTTTGGTGAGTGATTAAACAGTAGGTTCTCAATATCTGTTGACTTAATATATGATTAATATTTGTAAATGTTCTATATGCTCTCATTAAGTCCGTGTTCTTTTGGTTTGTTGGAAGTAAAGTTGTGTATATATCTAGACGTTAAGATTGCACCTCTAGCTTTCCTTATTTTATGGACATTCCTTTTTAATGCTTTTATTTGTAATTTTTTTGTTTTATGTGTCTCTTGCAGATGTTGTCAGGTCTTGATTATCTTTTAAGAACTAAATCTGTGGACTCTTGTATTTCAACAGTTTGTGTTCACATTAACTGCAATTAGAAATGGATAAGAACTTTATAAAATTTTGCTTCCTGTTTCCTTTTTATTTTCAATTTAAACTGGTAAATTTTCTCTTGATAATTTAAAATTTTTAAATTCTAATTTTTTGTTGTTTTGGTTTTTGAAATGGAGTCTTTTACTAGTTACAAATTTTTAAATTCTGATTTTTTGTTGTTTTGGTTTGATTTTTTCTTTTTTCATTTTCTTTCTTTTTTTTTTTTATTGAACCTAGGGACATTCTACCTCTAAGCTACACCTCCAGCTTTATTTTATTTTTTATTTGGAAACAGGATCTCACTAGGCTGCTGAGAGTCTCACAACATTGCTTAGGCCATCCTCAAACCTGCAATCCTCCTGTCTCAGCTTCCCAAGTACTTGGATTTTAGGCACCATACTCCACAGCCCAGACTGCGTCCAAACTCTCATGGGCTCAAGCAATGTTCCTGCCTCAGCCTTCTAAGGAACTGGGACTACAGGCATATACCACCATCCTTAATTTACATTCTGATTGACTTATAGTGATCAACTTTCCCTTAAAATGCATATCCATGATCTTTTTTTTTTTTTTTTTTTTGAGGTACTGGGGTTTTAACTCAGGGGCTTTCTACCTTCGAGCTATACCCCCAGCCCTATTTTTTATTCTTTATTTTAAAACCGGGTCTCACTAAGTTGCAGAGTGCCTCACTAGGTAGCTGAGGCTGGCTGCGAACCCGTATTCTCCGGTCTCAGCCTCCGAAATGCTGGGATTACAAGCGTGCGCCACCACGCCTGGCTTCATCTCCATGATCTTGACCTCTCTTAAATTTGTTAAACTTATTTATATCTCTATTTTCCCATTACAAAAGGCAAGAACTTTAACACTTTCTCAATCCTCAAGAGGTCCTGCACATAACACTCAAATAAAACAGTATACATTATTAAACATCAAAGATATAGTATTAAGCCAGTACTATCAAAGAATAACAAACCTGTGGATGTTTAGAACACATAGCATTTTTTAGTCATATCAGTTCCTTGTGGTAAATATGCTTGGATTCGTATTGTGCTACTTTGACTCTCTCAGGTAAGTTCTAGCTAGGATGCAGGAAGACTTGAGTTGGGGAACATTCTAAGCCTCTTACATTCTTAACCTTATGCTATATCTAGTTCCGTTAATTATCTTAAAACTTCCTTTAACAATCTAAGACACTCAGCTCAACAACACTGTTCTGCTACAGAATTGTCCTCAGATCATATGTGATAATGATTCAGTATCACACATGAAGAGTATATTGAAAAGTGTGAGTGACCAGTCTGATTAGGGCCAAGACAGAGTTGATGTAACACTTTGAGAGGGCTGGTTCTCCATTATTGTTCTTTTAGTTCTTTTCCTTGTTCTGTCTCCTGTTGTCCAGTCTTCTTTCTGGTGTCTCTACTGTCTTCTATTTTCTTTAGTCTTTACCAGGATCCTAAATTTAGTACATGTCGTGGTTTATCATCTGTGTACTTTTACTTCTACTTACTTACCATATAATGCTCAAACCTAGTTTTAATTTTTAGTAATTGGAGGTATCCTTACTTTAAACTGATCATCTGCTTCTTGGTTCTTGGCCCAGCTTACTTGCTAACTTTTCAACCTTTCTCTGTAAAATCTAGAATGCACTATAAAGTCTGTTTCCTTCTGAGAACCCTACTTATCATAGCTCTTCAACTAAAACCCATTGTCGCCTGTATTTTCAGTGCCCACAAGTGACAATCCATCTCTAAATTTATAGTTGACAACTGTTTAACTAAGCAACTCAATAAGGAGAGCATTGCTGAGAGAGAATTTAAAGTTTATTTTACTACTCTGATGAGTTTATTAAAATGATATATTTATATGAAATCTTTATTTTTATAAACATGTATGATTTTATGTTTTAGTGTATCCCTTTTTGGCCTGAGGATGCTTGTAGTAAGCTTCTTGTTCAAGTTGAAAGGAGTGAAGGTCCTCCCAAGAGGATATATTTTAACAAGCAAGAAAATTGCATTTTACTGCGTCTGAATAATGAAGTACGTGATTTTTTGCATTTATCATTAGAAAAGCTAATATATACTTACTAGCATTATATTTTACTTCTTTCTATCAAATAATCACCTGGTGATTTTTTCCATTTTTTGTAATGTCACCAAAAATGAACAAACATTTCTTTTTTTTTTTTTTTTTTTTTTTTTTTTTTTTTTTTTTTTTTTTTTTTTTTT
>PVLC010045231.1:0-11870 GCA_004027655.1 Graphiurus murinus | reverse complement strand
AGAGCATTTCATCAATGTTTGTATTCTGGCAGGCATTCCCAGAGACATCAGCTTCCCTAGATGGATCACAAAACCTAGTTTATGAGACAGAACGTCTCAGGACCCAGCTCAATGATAGCTTAAAGGAAATTCACCAGAAGGAATTAAGATTTCAGCAGCTGAACAGCAAGGTAAATGTTCCCTGCTTACTGGAATTCAGATTCTTTTTCCCATGACGAGAGGCAAGAAGCTCAGTAAAAGATACTTCATAGGCTCCCAGCTATAGCATCACTTAGGTTATAGAAACTTTACCTCTCTCAGAACCAGCTTATTCCAAAGCACTGGACACAAGGCCTTTTTCCAAAGCACTGGACACTGTGGCCTTAGAGAGTCTTTGGGAATGATTTGGAGAAATCCACAGAGTATGAGTAAAGAAGCCACAGTAAGAACAGTGAAATAAAAACTGACTTGGATTGCTTTCCCAGGGAGTGTGTACTATGACACTGAAAACGTTCAAGGAAAGCCTGAATTTCATGCAAGGGGGGGGGGGGGTCCTGCTCTGCATGACTACGTTTCCACCTGTGAGGCTCTATGCCTGTAGTAGTTTCTCACCTATGCATAGGCATCTTAGGGTTTATTCTGTTTTCTCTCCTAACACATATATGGTAATTTCTTATTCTATTTTCTTGGGAACTTACAACTCTCTGTGACATTGAAGAATCTGCCCAGTAATATAATTGTGCAAATTCTTAGGTGACAGCTGTCTCTCCAGCTGTATTGAACTCAGGATTGTAGTTACTTGTCAGTAACTTAAATTTGGACCCAAACTTCTGCCCTCCTAGAATAATCTATCCTATTAGATTTACTTACAGGTTTCTGCTTCGTAATTTTTCAGTTAATGTACGAGGGACCATTTGAAAAAAATAAATAAATAAATTTCCATTACTCTTCCAGAATTATTTTCCTTTCTTAGTTGAAACAATTCAGCACCGTCTCACTTTGAGAGGAGCTCAATGTGCTATTTATTCTAAGATCTTCCATTAACAAACTAGATCCCTAAGACCCAGGACAGTTAACCGAAGCATGGCTTATCCTGAAACAGTTCTGTAGGAGGGCACTTATCCTCACCTCTGTTTCAGTTCTCCCAGCTCCTCGAAGAGAAAAATGTCCTCTCAGTTCAGCTGTGCAATACCAGTCAGAGTCTTCGTGAGAACCAGCACCACTACAGTGACCTTTTTAATCACTGTGCAGTTTTGGAGAAGAAGGTTCAAGAGTTGCAGGCGGTGAGTAAGAAGACAGTGGCTGAGAGGAACATAGGAAATGGAGGATGGGTGATCCAGCATAAAGAGCAGCATTGGAGAGGCTCATGTAGTTGAACATGATGGCAGGAAGTAGGGTGGAAGAGGAGAGTATTATGGAGATGGAGAAAAGTAAGAAAAACTATAGAACAAAAGGATTAGAAGAAAAAGATCAGTGAGGTGGTGGGAGAGAAATCAAAACACGAGTGGGAAATAGTGATGACAGGCTTTTGGAATTTTGAAGCTTAGAGAGTGTGGATTTCACTTTAAGAAATAAGAAAACTGTAGGAGGATTTGGACCTGACAGACAAAACAGACAGAACTGTGGAGGCGATGGAGGGGAGCGCAGTGTCGAAGTTGGAGGAGACTGAGAATGAACATGAGTTACATTGGACATGTGGAAAGAGGGAGCTTGGTAGGAGTGCACAAGCAAGAGAAGGGTCTGAGCTGCTCCTGGAAAATCCAGGGCCCCGCTATGTGAAAGCAGATTTTTGTGGTGAGGTTTAAACCTATAAAAGGAATAATTCAAGAATGAAACTGTAAGGAAAAGCCAATGGAAGCAAAGGAGGTAACTAATCTACCAGAGCAGAGGAGTCTCCCTTCTAAATCTGGACTGAAGGAGGATTCAAGTGAGGATGTTCCTCTCTAGCACTTCTCATTCTCTTCAGTGTTAAGCCAGCTCTCGTTTTGTGCAAGTGCAGTTTGACAAGATCTTTTATCACTGAATTATTAAGCCTATTCTTCTTCTAGGGACCACCAAATGAACACATTATTCCAGGAGGTCGCCCGGAAATGAATGAAGTGTACACACAGAGTGATCCTGAGGAAGTGAGGGAAACACAACAGAGGTAGGGGAGCGGGACTCTCCCCAAGCATGCAAGCACGTGCTATGTGTAGAATCTAGATTGCACTGGAGTCTAGCATGCTGATTTTTTTTGTGATGGTGGTGGTGCTGCTGGGGATGGAACCCAGGGCATTCTACCTCTGAGCTACACCCCTAGCCCTGTTTTAGTTTTTATTTGAAAGCAGGGCCTTGCTAAATTGCTGAGGCTGGCTTTGAACCTGCAATCCTGCTGTCTCAGCCTCCCAAATACTGGGATAACAAGCCCATACCACCACACCCAGCTGAGTCTACCATATATTTCATATGCCCTTATTATCTTATTGACTTCACAAAAGTGATATAAGGATTAAGTCATAACTATCATAACTAACAAATTGTGTGTCAACACTTAGAAAGCAAAAAGAGCAAGGTAAACACTAACACACCCACCCCACTGGCAAACACTGTGGTATTAAAATGAAAGATATTCGGCCAATCCTTAAGACATGGTAAGGCATTTTCTGCAGCGTTTTTTTTGGTTTGTTTTTGTTGTTGTTGATGGTGGTGGTGGTGGTGTGTTGTGGGGGGTGGCGGTAATGGGGATTAAACCAAGAGGCAGTCTACCTTCAAGCTACACCCCCAGTACTATTTTATTTCTTATTTGGAAGCAGGGTCTTGCTAGGTTGATGAGAGTCTCACTATTTGCTGAGACTGTCCTAATTGAACCTGCAATCCTCCTGTCTCAGCCTCCCAAGGACTGGAATTACAGGCATGTGCCAACATGCCCGGCATACAGCTTAATCCTTCTACAGCTACGCTTTTAAGAATTTTTTTATGTATTCAGAGAAGCTACTACAAACATTCCTGCTTCATAACCTAGCAAATACTGGTATTAGCCACTGTGTTCTCCATCTAGTTATGCTATTTTTTTTTTCCTTTTATCCTGAAGCATCTTCGAAGCCCAGCAGCAGCTGTGCGACACTAAACAAGAAGTGAAGAAATTAAGAAAGCTACTGGAAGAAGAGCAAGACCAAAGAATAGCTGCTGAGAATGCCCTCTCTGCCGCTGAGGAGCAGATCAGGCAGTAAGAGTGGGGGGAGAAGCCTCTTTCAGCTTCTCATCCTTTCCACCACACTCGAGTGCATTTCCATGGCTGAGCTTAGGATTCATTAAGATCTTACTCTCGCCATGAGATGGTGCTGCCTAAGTTTAGAGTTGTGGTCATCTCCCAAGAGGACACTACTTTTGGAGTCTAGGAGGACCATACTTTCCAAAACAGTAGTTCTTAGAGAATAATAATAATAATCACAATAATAGTACCTACCATTCCTATGATATAAAATAAGTATGAAAAATACTTTGTTGCATCCCAACAGTAACAATGAGGTAGATATTTGTTTCTCTAGAGTGCCAAATAAATGGCAACCTCATTTTCTATCTGAGATCTAAGTTGAAATATTTTTATAAAGATTAAAACATACAGAATGCTGGGAGTGGTGGCACACACTTGTAATCCCAGTAATTGGGAGTTTGAGACCCGAGGAGCCGGGTTCTCAGCCAGCCTCAGTTACTTAGTGAGGCCCTCCGCAACTTAGTGAGACCCTGTTTCAAAATAAAGAATAAAAAGTAGGTCTGGGGGTGTATCTTGGAGGTAGAATGCCTCTGGCTTCAATCCCCAGTACTGCAAAAAAGAAACAAATAAAAAAGCATACAGGAGATGAAAAGACCACTCTATAAAGATGCTTGTCTGTGTGTGTGTATGGTACTAGGGATTGAACTCAGGGGCATTCTATCTCCAAGCTATACCCCCAGCCCTATTTTTTATTCTTTATTTTGAAACAGGGTCTCACTAAGTTGCGGAGTGCCTCACTAGGTAGCTGAGGCTGGCCATGAAGCCAGATCCTCCGATCTCAGTCTCCCAAATGCTGGGATTACAAGCATGTGCCAGCTTAAAAAGATACTTTTTAAAGAAAGTAACTTTTGACTTACTGGTAAATGTACTTTCTGAGCCTGAACTTAACCTCCCAGTCACAGGTAGCATTGGGCCTGGATAAGTTGCCCTTGGAGAAGATTCTTCACTGTCAAACTCGAGCATTGCAGTAAATTGTGCTTCTTATGGGCTGTTTGACTACAGTGTGGTTGAGAAGGGCCAGACTACACGTCCCTTATTCCCAATTCTCCAGTCAAGAGAATCATTATGCATGACAGCATAGAGTGACTACCAGTGGTTTTTTGGTGGAGGTCTCTGTATATGGAAAGAAAGATTTAAAGCAGAGGCTTCTCTTATGTCTGGGGAAACCTTCTATGTATATTGTCTCTTCCCTCTGAGAACAGCATCTGTGATATTAATATCTTCTTGGAACACTTAGGCGGAAGGGGTGGCAGCCCTAGGGAGCAGGTCTTACTTGAGATATCTTTCTTTCCCATCCGGCATATTCATAGCTTAATTCTCATCCCCGCCTGGGTCTTGGTATGCAGCTTTGAGGGCTGCTTCGTGGGAGCACAGCACAGCCTTGTGTTGTGTCTCCCTGTCTCTGCCAGACATTTTCAGGCCTTTGTCTCTGGATGTTTCTTTGCTACTTGCTGTGGAATTGCTTGGACCTGTGAAACCTGGCCCATGAGGAGGTTAAACCCCCTCACCTGTAATTAACCTGGCCAGAGCCACCTGAAGGCTGCATAGTACAGGCTGACTCCTCAGCCTGTGGGTGAGCCATCATAATCCAAGCTCAGCCCCTCTACATTTTGCCATGATGCAGAATAGAGATGGGGATAGCTAATTAAATGCTGCCTACCTAGCCCAGGTACTGTGATGATGATGATAGAACCAAATATGTCTTCAGGAGTGCTTATGGACCTCAGTGGCCTTGCAGTTTAAAAGCAGCCAGTACTATTACTTCACTCATACCTACAGACATGCCAACATTCCTCAGCCTGGCCAGAGTTGTAATATTTACTACTACTGACCTTTGTAATAACAGACCATGAAGTTCTAGGTCTAGGCTACCTGTGAGAAGTGTATCACCTTGGAGGAACAAACATATAGAATATGTACTCTGTGGTCAGCCTGACTCACAAGATGAAAGTAGGCAGGAGGCTGTACATGCTCAGGTTCTTTCCAGACTCACAGATGAAGCATTCCTTCTTTCCTGAAAAAGGGTATGGCCTGCAATGAGAAGCCAGAAGTATTAGGTGAATAGATGTGCATGAGGAAGAAGCCTGAAGAATAGAGAAGAGTTCTATCCTGTCCACCCAGTTAAAAAGAGCATCCCTGTAGGCAAATGCCTGATCAGACATGCCCTTCCCACATGTCTGATCAGGCATTTGTTTTTCTCAGAGACCACTGAGTGAGTAATGACAGCTTCTTCCTTACATGGAGAAGTTCCAGTGTGAAATAAATAAGGAAATCAGAAAAAAATGAAGCAGAAAGCAGTAGAGGCAACCAGGCCAGTTTAATTCTGAGAACCCCACAGAAATTTTTCTTGGATGCTTTTGCCTATTAGCCTTTAGTAAGTGAAAAAGAAAATTTAGTGAGTTTTTCTGAGGCAGATATGATGTGGTGGAAAAAAGGAATGTGGGGTTCAAAGACAAACTGGATATTGAATTCTGGCTGCACTGCTTGCTGGTTGAAGTCAGTACACCAAGTCCAAATCTGAGGCTCTCATGCCATAAAGCACTAAGGCAGCCCGATACATACATAGTAGGCAGTCAATTCCTGGTTGTTAGAATCACCTTTACCACTAAAGCCTGGGACTGTGGCAGCAGCTTTCCTCGTGCCACCTCACATGGCAAGGCAAATGGGAAAACTTTCCCAACTGCCCCCCATGCTGTGAACCTACCCGGCCTCTTTTTTTTTTCAATACAGGTTGGAGCTCAGTGAATGGGACTCTGCCCGGACTCCCATCATCGGCTCCTGTGGCACTCAGGAGCATACAGTGCTGATAGACGTTCCAGACAACAGCCATCAAAGGGTAAGGAGGGAAGAACACAGAGAGGACTGTACTCTCAGGCACAGTTGCTCTCAGACAGACCTGCCTGTGTCGAGGGCACAGGGTCCAGCAGAGGGGGTGCAGAAGTCCAGCCACTGAGCAGGTCGGAAGGTCTGGAAGACTGGTGGGACCTGGTGGAATGTGCGGAGCTGCAGGCTTACTCGGGACGGGGCAAGGAAATATCCCTCGGGGTGAAACTCTGACTCTTTGTTTCAGACCCGGAGTGGTGCTGGATGGAAGCGGGTTCTGCGATCACTCTGTCGTTCCCGGAACCGGGTGCCACTGCTGGCAGCCATCTACTTGCTGATGGTTCACGTCTTTCTCATTCTATGTCTCACTGGCCTTCTGTAAACTTAGTTCTCTCTTTTTGGATCACATCCCTAGAATTTGGAATTTCCTCACTTCTAATGTCAAAACTGTCAATTCCAATGTAAGTCTTCCCATGTACAGTTCACCTCCCCAACTCCCCACAGAAAGTGCCTGCAAAACCAAGATGGAAGGAGGTCAGATCGGAGCCATGGAGACCAGTGAGTCTGCTTTCTTCTTCTGTGCAGGGCCAAAACACTTCTGCCTATTTGAGAAGCCTCAGAATGGCTCATTGAGCCCTGTATTTAGATTTTGTAGGTCTGATCTTTTATAGTCCTCTAAGATACTGAGACATGTCTTTCAGAATGGCCCCAATAAACTTAATAATTTGAAGTTTAGCATCATTTTGATTGGTAACTTTCTTTGTCTCGTTTGCCTATATTTTCTCCTGCTTCAGGGGGAAAGTAAAATTCTAGGAAATGAACACATTGCCTCTTAGAACATGTGATTAGTTTCTCTTACAGAATAGGGTGCGAGCTGGAGAACTCCTTGGGAGTGTTGACTTGGACCACAGGGAAAGACAGCATCTTCTTCCCTGGCTGTTCTTTACCTCCCAGGGGAGGGAAGAATCATGATCCCACACTGTAAGGAATAAGGCTCCACTGCCTATGCTCTTGATCCCAGGTAGACTAAAGGATTAAGTGGCCAATTCCTTTCCTTTTACTGAAAGGCAAGGATAACTGGCTATAAACAGCAGAGTTCAAATTCTTGTCATTCCTGTTACCTGGATATGCCTTGAATGAGACTCAGAGGCAGTGCCCAGGAGCCAGTCCAAGGTGAGGCGTTGGCTCCCAGCCAGGGATCTGACAGGTCTGGTGACCACCCTGCAGCCCCCAGCCTCTTGAAGCACTCAACTCCTGTGGCAACAGTTATCCCAGTCCCAGCCCCATAGACAGCATACATGATATTCTTTCTCTGCCTCTTTCCCCACCTAAAGAAGAGAGACGTCTGGAGCGCTCACTGGTTGGCTCTACATCTTTGTTCTGTGGTTGGCTCTACATCTTTGTTCTGTGGTGATTACATTTTGGTCACAGCATTCCAGGAACTTTCCTGAATAACTGTAAAATAAAATTATTTTCAGAATGAGGAGTTGTGTGTGGGTGTATAACCTGTATTTATACATTGAGGGGAGAAAGGAGAGGGGAAGAAGGCACAGAGTGTTCAGGAATGGTTACAAGGCTAGAAAGCTCTACATATATAGTCTTCCCTCCCACTGACCAACATCAGGAATGGCTGCAAGAACCCTTCTAGCCTTAGCTACTGGACTCTGGGAAGAGGAAATGTAGCGAGAAAGTTCCATCCCTAATACTGAACCAAGTAAGCTAGGTCTTCAGGTATGAAATGCATGCAGGTTCATATACAGTCCTGAGACAACTCTTGAAAACATTAGGCTCCTAGAGATCCCTCAGAGTGGGAAGGGGGAAGGAAAGTTAAATAGCACATAACAGGTTGGATAGTAATTAGTGTTTTTGGAGTAAGTTGCTGCTTGGGAAAAGCTAACCCACTTTCTCAAGGTGTACAGGAAATGGAATAGAAGAATAGAATTATTATTAGGTAATAATAGAATCGTATCTATCTGGTTTCAAAGCCCAGGCTATTTCTGTGTTCTACTCCACACTACCTCATCGGGAATGATCTTGGGACATTTGCAAAGGAGCGACAGGGGTTCTTAGTGGCATCTCTGATTACGTTTTATAGTTTCTCTAGAGAACTGTGTTCCTAAATTGTGTGTCACAATATCTGTTCTGATAATTCCAATTTTGACCTGATTAGGATTCCAAATGAGTGAAAAATTGTTCCTTTTCAAAAATATTACTCGTCCTTGAAATATCTTTGGTGCTACATGATAAACTGGTTGTAAAGAGAGAACAAATAAATACAACTGCCCAGGCATAGAATCCTTAGATTTAGAAATAACTTTAGATGTTTTCTATTCCTAATTCAGGAATATTCTCTTCTATATCATGGACCAATATCCTCCAGTTCTGCTTGGACCCCTTAGAGTGTTTAAGAACTGTGAGCAAGATTAGGAAAGGCTAGGCCAGATAGAATGACACCCAAAATCCTCAGTAGCTAAGATGATAAAGGATTATCTTTCAGAGACTCCAAGTCCCTCATAGGATGATGGGCTCTTCTGGTCTTGTGATTGTCACTCAAGAGCCTCAGGCTGCCAAAGGAGTCACTGGGAGAATGGGAGGTTGCTGCGCTAGGCAGTGAAAAAGCAGAGCACAGCTTGTAGGAGTCTTAAAGTAGGGACTATTTCACTGACCCAAACAAGTCACCTGAGCAAATCTGACCTCAAGAGGAAAGGGGAAGGCAGCAAGGGATGCCATAAAGACTTTCCATTAGCTGATACCTTATTCTTCCAAAATGTTTCCTTCTATCTGGAACCAAATCTACCAGTGAGCTCAGATTTCACACAGTTCCCAAACAATTGAGGAACCTCCATGTCTTGCCTTGACCCCTGGGAGGTATTCCCTCCCATCACTCAATTGATCAATACTTACTTGGACATCAACTATATGCAAACCTCACTTTAAAATGCTGTGGGCAATGTAGAAGTGAGTTTGCTTAAATCTTACCCTTCAAAATCCACATACAAATCACTTTTCCCAGGAAGCCTTTCTTGATTACTACAGCCCTTGCCAAATGCTCTGCATTCTTTTACTATGGCAAATGCAGCTGTCCACCTATTGAGGACACAGATGCTGTTCTTTTTTTTTTTTTTTGTGTGTGTGTGTGTGTGTGTGTGTGTGTGTGTGTGTGTGTGTCTGTGGCACTGGGGATTGAACTCAGGGGCATTCTACCTCCGAGCTATACCCCCAGTCCTATTTTTTATTCTTTATTTTGAAACAGGGTCTCACTAAGTTGCGGAGTGCCTCACTAAGTAGCTGAGGCTGACCAGGAACCCGGATCCTCAGGTTTCAGCCTCCCAAATGCTGGGATTACAAGCGTGCGCCACCACGCCCAGCTTCACAGATGCTGTTCTACAGCATTCTTTAATGTGTTTTCTGGTTGCATATCTGTTCTCTGATGAGATTACAAACTCAGAGAGAGAGCAGCATTTTTTTTTTTTTTTTTACTGCCCCATGACCCTCAAGACCTTGCAAAAGACATGGCATAGAATCCTCCAACCCTTTTGATTTAAGTGCCTAAAGCAGAAGGAACTGACTCACACTTCAGGAAGTAGCTATGAGGACAGGGTGACAGGAAATGACAGAAACCCTGAATACGGAACTGAAGCAGCCACTGGGTTTCTTGCTCTAAAGTGGCTGTAGTCCGAGAAGGTGTCGTGTGTGGACGTGAGGAGCTGGGAGCTGAGAAGGAACGCTCACACGAGTGGAGGTGGGTACTCCCAGGGTTGGGAGACTTGGGGAGCATGGGGTAAGAGCAGAGGAGGACCTGACTTGGCACTTAGTCCTTGGTGACAAATAAGGTCACTACTATTAGTCTGTAATGGCCAGAAGGCCGGGGTGCAGTGGTTGTGAAGAATAAGCACCTGGGGATGGAAGCAGAAGGAAAGGCTGAAGCCTAAGAACTATTCAGCAGTCACTTAGGACCCCAGACTCAGCAAAGTGTTGCCTGGTTTTTCTTTTCTTTCTTTTGTGTATGTGGTACTGAGGATGGAACCCAGGGGCCTTCTACCTCTGAGCTATACCACCAGACCTATTTTTATTTTTTATTTGGAAACAGTCTCACTAAGTTGCTGAGAGCCTCAGTAAATTTCTGAGGGTGGCTTTGAACCTGCAATTCTCTTGTCTCAGCCTCCCAAGTACTGAGATTATAAGTATGCACCACCATGCGCAGTTGGTTGCCTGGGTTCTACTAACAATCTGCAGCCCACTTTAAGGGCCACAGCTCCTTGAAACTGAGTTGTAAGGAGGACCACAGGAGATGAAGATGAAGGCCACCCTTGAAAAGTGTACAGTTTGGCATGGCGACAAGCAGCACATAGGAAATGTAGATCAGGAAGTCGTCACTAAGGTAAACTTAATGCTGAGAACAAAGTACAGATGGAGGCCAAATACAGGCATGCTTGTTCAGTTGGGGTGAATTTCTATGACTGTGGGATCCCAGAATTCCAGTGTGTCGGAAATAGAGGGGTCTTTGCAGATTAGCTAGGTTATGCCCTTGATTTATTTTCCATTGGAGGAAATCAGAGATAATCAGTGAGTTGCCAAATGATTTAAACATTGCCTAGTCTGGTGCCCAGCAGAATATATACTCTACATTGATCCCCTTGCCATGGTCCACAGAGGCTTGGTCGGCCTGCTTCACTGATGCTGTAAGAGCCTCACCAGGAGGCCTCGAGTGAGCCCAGCAGCCTAGGCTCCAGGACTCACAGCTCACTCTTCAGTCTCCCACCTCTACATAGCGACTCTTCCTGGCTTCTGGTCAGTAGGTGGAGAGTATTAAGATGTCTCTATGTCTGAAATTTTTCTTGAGAGGGAGATGGGAGGGTTGAGGCCTCAGAGGAACAACTGGAAAGAGGATGAGACAGTCAGTCCCCAGTGCTTCCTTATTACTCACGAATATTACAGAGACTTCTCCTTTCCAGTTTTCTGCATGGGGCCCTTTGGTCTCAGAGCAGCACCAGAGCCAAAAACAGAGGGTTGCGAGGATACAGGATCATAGATCTTGTTTATATCCCCACTCCTCACCCACAACTGCCACCCCAGCGGAGAAGGCAGAGCTGCTGTGAGCAGTGACTCAGCCCACAGGGGGGCGACTCAGTCACACTTGATACTTCTCTTTGGCACTTGAGCCAGTTTCCCTCAAATTTCCCCTGAGGTGGTTCTCAAGGGGTTATTCACAGAGCATGGAGAAGAATGGGGTTTCCCAGTGGAAATAGAACCTAGAGATTCTGAAGGCATGGGTAGAGAGACAGGAGAGCCTGGGGAAGGGGTGCAAAGGGTCTTCTTTGGGAGACAGTGAGCTGCACAGGGGAAGGCCTCCAGTGGAAGGAGTGTCTGAAGAGGAGAGATGAGCAGAGAAGTTGTCAGGTAGAAAGAGGCCCTCTGAGACTTAGTAAGCTGTGTTTAAAAATAAAGTAAGCTGAGCATGGTGGTGCACGCTTGGGAGGCTGAGACAGGAGGATCACAGATTCAAAGCCAGCCTCGGCAACTTAGCGAGACGCTCTGCCACTTAGACCCTGTTTCCAAATAAGAAATAAAATCCGAGCCAGGCATGGTGGCACATGCTTGTAATCCCAATACATGGGAGGCTGAAACAGGAGGATCACAGGTTTGTGGCCATACTCAGCAACTCAGTGAGGCCCTCTGAAACTTAGTGAGATGCTGTTTCAGAATAAAATAATAAAAGTAGGCTGGGGGTGTAGTAGTTCAGAGATAAAAATGCCCCGGGTTCCATCCCCAGTAACACACACACACACACACACACACACACACACACACACAC
>PVLC010045230.1:0-11862 GCA_004027655.1 Graphiurus murinus | reverse complement strand
GCCCCCCCCCCCCCCCCTTTTTTTTTTTTTTTTTTTTTTTTTTTTTTTTTTTTTTTTTTTTTTTTTTTGCGGTACCAAAGATTGAACCCAGGGGCATTTTACCTCCGAGCCACACTCCTAGTCCTGTTTTTTATTCTTTATTTGGAAACAGGGTCTCACTAAGTTGCGGAGAGCCTCACTAAGTAGCTGAGGCTGGCCTCGAACCTGCAATCCTCCTGTCACAGCCTCCCAAGTACTAGGATTACAAGCGTGCGCCACCACGCCTGGCTTTTTATTCTGTACTTTGAAACAGGGTCTCAGTAAGCTGTGGAGTGCCTCACTAGGTAGCTGAGGCTGGCCTCGAACCCAGATCCTCCGGTCTCAGCCTCCCAAATGCTGGGATTACAAGTGTGCGCCACCATGCCCGGCTGCATTTTCTTTTAAGATAAATACATTCTCTTCTATAATTTAATTCATATGCTTTGTGATAGTTGATGACACAATAAATGCCATTTACCCCAGGACCATTTAGGTAGGGCTTCTCTTTAAATAAAGAATTAGGGAGTATCTGAGTACAAAAGGTGGTGGTAGTAGGGACCATTTTAAGAGAGAGAGACTTTCCCTCCTTTCCCTTTCCTCCCTCCCTTACTTTCTTTTACTAGAGATTGAACTCAGGGGCATTCTTCCTCCCAGCTATACCCTCAGTCCTATTGCATTTTTTAAATTTTGAAATAGGGCTTGCTGGGTGTGGTGGTGAACACTGTAACCTCAGTACTTGAGAGGCTGAGACAAGAGGATTGCAGGTTTGAGGCTAGTCTCAGCAATTTAGCAAGGCCCTCTACAACTTAGCAAAACCCTGTTTCCAAATAAAATATGTATCTAGGAGTGTAGCTTGGAGATAGAATGCCTCAGGATTCAATCCCTAGTACTCTCTCCCCTCCACACACAAATAGTGTCTCACTAAGTTGTTGAGGCTGGCCTCCAGTCCGCTATCCTCCTGTCTGAGCCTCCCATATACTGTGTTTACAGGCATGTGCACCACACCTGGCTCATTAATTATAGAAGATACAACCTGGCATGGTGGTGCACGTTTGGAATCCCAGTATAATCCCAGTACTTGGGAGGCTGAGGTAGGAGGATCTCAGGTTCGCAGCCAGCCTTAGCGACTTAATGAGGCCCTCTGCAACTTAGTGAGTCCCTGTTTCAAAGTAAAGGATAAAATAGGGCTGGGAGTGTAGCTTGGAGGTAGAATGCTGCTGGGTTCAAGCCCCAGTACCACAGAAAAAAAAGAAGATACAAGTTGGGCTTGGTGGTTTGAGTCCAGCCTCAGCGATTTAATGAGATCTTCAGCAATTTAGGAGATCCTCTTTCAAAATAACAAATAAAAAGCTCAGGGGCAGAATGCTCTGGGTTCAATTCCTAGTACCTATATATATATATATTTTAAAAAATATATTATATATATATATATATATATATATATATATATATATATACATACATATAAACTAAAATAGAAGATACATATTTTTTTTCCTCTCATGAAAAAGTGTGAACTAAGAGGAGTCCTGGAAAAAAAATTTTGCTTTCTTTTTTTAAAATTTTCACGTGCTGGCCTCAAAACTTTGATCCTCCGGTTTTAGCCTCCCAAGAACTGGGATTTTAGGCATGTGCCACCAAGCTGGGCCCTTTTTTTTTTTTTTGGGTACTGGGGATTGAACCCAGGGACACTGTACTCCTGAGCTACACTCCCAGCCCTATTTTATTTTATTGTCTGGAAAGAGGGTCTTGTCTTACTAAGTTGATGAGGCTGACCTCAAACCTGTTATTCTCCTGTCTCAGCTTCTCAAGTACTGGGATTACAGGCATGTGCAACCACACCTGGCATGGGCCATTTTTTAGTCTGGCTTGGGCCATTTTTTAATTTTTGGTTACTTGTTTGTATCTATGTTTGAATACAGAGCTCTGCCATTAAAAAAGGGGAATAAGGAAATATAGAGCACATTATAAAAAAGATGGATGGGGATCCCATTATCCACCTCAGTTATGTTGACTCCTGTTTGCAAGAGAAGTTGCAGAAAATGTAATCTCTAGGTGAGCAGCTGTGCATGACTAGTTTGAGGAAGGAAAAAAAAATTTTTTTTGAGATAGGGTCTCACTTTGTTGCCTAGGTTGGTCTCAGATCCATAATTCTCCAACTTCAGCCTCCTTGAGTAACTGAGATTGAGGTAGGGATTCATTTATGAAAAGGGAAAAAGACTTTGCCACACAATGTTTAATAGGGAATGTACAGTCTGAGAGTGATCAAAGAAGACATTCTGAGGAAGTGCCCTGTGAGCTGAAGGATGGAGGAGTTATTAACCAAGGTTGAGGAAGAACAACGTTATAGGCAGAGGAAATAGCATATGTGAATGAATGCCTGTCGTCGTCATCATCATCATCATCATCATTTTCATAGTGCTGGGAATTGAACTCAGGGACATTCTACCTCTGAACTACACCCCCAGCTCTTTTTTGTTCGTTTGTTTTGAAAAAGGGTCTCACATGATTACTGAGAGTGCTAGGTTCCTGAGTCTTCCTAGGCTGCTGAGGCTGTCCTTGAACCTGCTGTAATCTTTCTGTCTCAGCTTCCCAAGTACTGAGATTACAGGCTTGTGCCACCATGCCTTGCTTTTAATTTTTATTTTGAAACAGGGCTTGCTAAGTTACTGAGGGTTTTCCTAAGTTGCTGAGGCTAGCCTCAAACCTTGAGATCCTCCTGTTTCAGCTACTGGGATTATATATGTATGCCATTCCCCCCAGTACAAGCACTGATTCTTTTGCCATTTTCAACTTGCACATGAGCCCTCTAGTGAAATTTCATTTCAGTTTTCTGTTTGATCCTCTCTAAATAATTTCTGTCCTTTTTTGAAATTCTCAATTAATTGATTCATTGTTGCCATATATTTCCTTAAAATTTTAGACATATTTTCCATCAGTCTTTTGTTTTTCTTTTTTCTGTGCTGGGAGTTGAACCCAGGGTCTGGAGCATGCTAGGCAAGCACTCTACCACTGAGGTACATCCCCAGCCCCTTCCTTCTGTTCTTTGAACCTATTTAAAATAGCTCTTTTGAAGTCTTTTGCTAAGTCCAACATCTGAGGACACTCATTTTTCTAGTGGCTATTTTTTCTTTTGTGTATGGGTCAATTTCCTGTTTCTTTGAAAGTCTTCATTTTTTTTTTTTTTTTTTTTTTTTTTTTTTTTTTTTTTTTTTTTTTTTTTTTTTTTTTTTTTTTTTTTTTTTTTTTTTTTTTTTTTTTTTTTTTTTTTTTTTTTTTTTTTTTTTTTTTTTTTTTTTTTTTTTTTTTACATTTTAAATAATGTATTGTAGTCTTTTGGATTTTTATATTTTTTCTTTTGAAAGTGTTGTTGCTGTTTCTTCACTTAGATAACTGGAATAAATCTATGAAGTGTCTCTACTGCAATGTATAGTTACTGATTCCTCTGCTCAGATTTTTGCTTGCTTTTCCCTTTCTTGTTTTTAATTTTAAGCTTGACTTTCCTAGAGGTTTTCTCTTTGTTTCTAGTAAAGCTTACTGGATTTCCAGAGCACTGAAGGTTGTTTTCATTGCTTTTGTCTTGCTTTATAATAGTATTTGGGAAGAGGGTTTGCTCACCCTAGAACTTGGCCCTAGCTGAAATTCCTGCCCTTCCAATACTTTTGAAGTCGTTTGTATTCATAGTCTGTCATATTTCCTACACCATAGGTAACTATTATTCTGAAAGTTTTGTAATCCCTACCCTGCCCCCCACCACCCATTACTGGGGGTTGAACCTAGGAGTGTTCTACCACTGAGCTATATCTCTGGCCATTTTTATTTTTTATTTTTGAGATAGGGTCTTGCTAAGTTGCTGAGGCTAGCCCACAACTTGTGATCCTGACTTCAGCCTTCTGATAGCTGGGATTACAGGTGTACATCCCGGCTCCATTCCCTTGCTTTTTAACCTAAGTTCCATCATCCCACATGTGAGACACCTGTGAAAATTTAAATTGAGCAGCAAATATACCAGGGGCATTCTACCTCCAAGCTACACCCCCAGCCCTATTTTTTATTCTTTATTTTGAAACAGGGTCTCACTAAGTTGCTGAGTGCCTCACTAAGTAGCCGAGGCTGGCCGTGAACCTGGATCTTCCTATCTCAACCTCCCAAGTACTGGGATTACAAGCATGCATCACCATGTTTGGCCCCCCACTTACTATTTTTGAAATAAATATTATATATATAGTATTCTGTGGTACTGGGGATGGAACCCAGGAGCATTTTACCTCCGAGCTACACCTCCAGCCCTATTCTTTTATTTTGAAACAGGGTCTCATTGAGTTGCAACTGGCCACGAACCTGTGGTCCTCCTGTCTCAGCCTCTCAAGTATTGGGATTACAAGTGTGCGCCACCATGCCAGGCTCTATTGTATTTTTTAGTTTCATTCTTTTGTGTGTGTGTGTGTGTGTTGCTAGGGATTGAACTTCACCAGGGGTATTCTACCTCCAAGCTACATCCCCAGCCCTATTTTTTTTTTTTTTTTTGCGGTACTGGGGATTGAACTTAGGGGCGTTCTACCTCCGAGCTATACCCCCAGCCCTATTTTTTATTCTTTATTTTGAAACCGAGTCTCACTAAGTTGTGGAGGACCTCACTAAGTAGCTGAGGCTGGCCGCGAACCCGGATCCTCTGGTCTCAGCCTCCCGAATGCTGGGATGACAAGCCTGCGCCACCACGCCCGGCTTCCCCAGCCCTATTTTTTTATTCCTTTTTTTTTTTTTTGTGGTACTGGGGATTGAACTCAGGGGCATTCTACCTCCGAGCTATACCCCCAGCCCGATTTTGTATTTTTTATTTTGAAACAGGGTCTCACTAAGTTTCGGAGTGCCTCACTAGATAGCCGAGGCTGGCTGTGAACCCAGATCCTCCCATCTCAGCCTCCCAAATGCTGGGATTACAAGCGTGCGCCACCACGCCCGGCTATTCCTTATTTTGAAACAGAGTCTCACTAAGTTGTGAAGGTTCTCACGAAGTAGCTGAGGCTGGCTGTGAACCTGCGATCCTCCTGTCTCAGTCTCCCAAGTACTGGGATTACAAGCGTGTGCCACCATGCCCAGTTTAGAGTTTCATTCTTTGAGACAAGTAATAGGTGAATAATTAGTGTTTGAATATATATGTATTTCCATATATATGAAAATACATATAAACTCTAGATTATGTTTCCCAACCTATTTTAATGCATCTGTCTCAATTTTGTTGAAATATTTGCAGAATTGAAAACTTGGGAATTAATGGGTTAGAGTTTTGGTATACAACTAAATAACCATACATAATGCATCGTTTTATTTTGCTTGGTTTTGAATTTTATATACTTGGACACTTACCAATTTACTTACTGTTGTATTGAAAATTCTTGCATTTTGATGTAGTTGTCCTTTGTTTCCATTGTCACATGTTTCTTCATCTTAGTTATGCACCACAATTTTCCCATTTTATTGTTAGCAGATGTTTTTGTTTTGTCTGTCTCACAAAGCTGCTATGAACATCGTTTTACTTGTGTATAGGGTTCTGTAGACAGTGTTTTTCAAGCATCAGGTTGCCACCTATTGATTATGAAATCAGTTTACTGAGTCATGATGAACACTACTTTTAAAAAATGTATATAATAAGAAAATATCTACATACATTACATATGTAGGGATAAATTATTGTTTCATGAATGTCACAAGAAGCACCAAATTCCTAAGATACCTTGTTTCCTGCATGGTAATTTCCAGAGAAAGCACTACATGTTTTCTATCTTGTTTCCCTCTTTCCTTCTCCAATACCCTTCCACTTTTCTCAGTGTAGTTCATGGTTCATCATCAGCAAAATCACTGGCACTATATTCTCAAACTGTTCTGTACTTTCCTTTACCTTCTTACATCAGTAGTGACCAGGCTTTCCCCTGAGAACACTGTTTCACCTTGCTGCAAGTGGTGGTGTTTGTGTGTTTTCTCCTGTAGTCCTTATCTCCTTTAGTCTGGAGGAGGAGGTGGTTTTCTTGTTCCTCACTTACACCCCTCTCTCACCCCCCCCCCCCCCCCCCCCCCCCCCCCCCCCCCCCCCCCCCCCCCCCCCCCCCCCCCCCCCCCCGGGGTTTCTACTACAACTACCACACCCTCCCTTTTATTTATTTGTTTGTTTGTTTGTTTGTTTGTTTGTTTTTGCAGTACTGGGGATTGAACTCAGGGGCATTCTACCTCCGAGCTACACCCCCCAGCCCTATTTTTTATTCTTTATTTTGAAACCGGGTCTCACTAAGTTGCGGAGTGCCTCACTAGGTAGCTGAGGCTGGCCGCGAACCCGGATCCTCCGGATCCTCCGGTCTTAGCCTCCTGAATGCTGGGATTACAAGCTTGCGCCACCACGCCCGGCTATTTGTTTGTTTTGAAACAGGATCTTGCTAGTTTGCTGAGAGTCTGACTTGACTAGTTGCTGAAGCTGGCCTTGAACCTGCTACTCTCCTGTCTCAGCCTTCCCAGTACTGGGATTACAAGTGTGTACCATTTAGTTTTTATTTTGAAACAGGGTCTAAGTTACCTCTCTCTGATCTCAAACCAGGATCCTCCTGTCTTAGCCTCCCAAGGACTGTGATTACAGGTGTGGGCAACTGTGCCCAGCTTTCCTTATTGCTACTTTTCTGATTATTTTTCTTTTGCTCTTTAAAATAAATCCTGTTGTGAGCTGGGCGTGGTGGCGCACGCTTGTAATCCCAGCATTCGGGAGTCTGAGACAGGAGGATCCGGGTTCGCGGTCAGCCTCAGCTACCTAGTGAGGCACTCCGCAACTTAGTGAGACTCGGTTTCAAAATAAAAAGAATAAAAAATAGGACTGGGGGTATAGCTCGGAGGTAGAATGCCCCTGAGTTCAATCCCCAGTACCGCAAATAAATAAATAAATAAATAAATAAATAAATAAATAAATAAATAAATAAATAAATCCTGTTGTGAATCAATTCATGCCATCCATTTGCCTCTTATAATACTGCCATCTGTTGATCACTGACCCTTTATAGACTTACAATTTTTGTTCCTTAATGTCATTTTGTCTGTTATTACTCTTAATTCTTGGTGATTTCAAGGATAGCCTCAGCAACTTAACAAGACCTTGTTTCAAAGTAAAAATAAAAAGGGATTGGGGGTGTAGCTCAGAGGTAGAATGCCTCTGAGTTCAATCTCCAGTATCACCAAAAATGGTCGTGGTGGGCTAGCTACACTTGTAGGTAACTCAATGGTAGAGGCCCCCTGGGTTCACTCCACAGTTATGCAAACAAAACACAACAAAACAATCCAAGTTGCTGGGCTAGGGATGTAACTCAGTAGTAGAGAGGGTACCTAACATGCACACAGTCCTGGGTTTGATCTCCAGCACCACAAAGAAACGTAAGTTGCCTTTAACTTCCCCTGCTCTTGGTCAGCCCTCTTCCTCACTTCATCTTTCTTATATAAAAATATTGACTTGCCTCATAAAAGTGGAACAAGAACAAGTTGGTGGGTGGGAGCAAGATGAAAGGAACGTGGAGGGGGATAGAATATGATAGTTAAAACTTCCATTGAAAAATAACTGGCCAGGCACTGAGAAGTATGCCTGTAATTCTAGCACTTGGGAGGCTGAGGCAGGAGGATCACAAGTTCCAGACCAGCCTAGGCAATTAAGTGAGGCCTTGTCTCAAATTAAAATGTTAGCTGGGCTTGGTGACAAATGCCTGTAATCCTAGAACTTGGGAGGCTGAGGCAGGAGGATCACAAGTTCCAGACCAGCCTAGGCAATTAAGTGAGGCCTTGTCTCAAATTAAAATGTTAGCTGGGCTTGGTGACAAATGCCTGTAATCCTAGAACTTGGGAGGCTGAGGCAGGAGGATCACAAGTTGTTTTTTAGGATCACAAGTTTGAGTACAGCCTCAGCAGTGTAGTGAGACTCAACAACTTAGTGAGACTCTGTGTCAAAATAAAAAATAAAATAGGGCTGAGGGTGCAGCTCAGAGGTAGAATGCCCAGGGTTCAATCCCCAGTAAACCCCTCACCCTCCATGTAAGATCTCCAGCATCAATAACCAAAGTAGGTTGTGCCTAGAGTCGTGGCAATGGAGATGGAAGATAATTAGCTCAAAGTGAACCTGAGAGAGACTGGAGTTTAATTGGGAGTAGCAGGGAATTCTACTCTGGAATATGTATGATATAGAGGAGGACCATGGGTGTATCCAAGGGATATAGAAAAATAGGAAACTTTTAAAGACAAAGGAAAAAAAAATAAAGGAGAAGCCCATGTAAGCTGTTTTGAAACAAAGAACTTTGGTTTTGAAGGCTTGTTGCAGGAGTTGACATTAGTTCATTGGTAGAGACAGTAATGTTAGGCAAGTATCCTGTTGCAATTGCATATCTGGAATACTTTGGTTTTGAGGAATTCCTTGCATAGTTCCCATCATATGCATACATGCACTAGGGTTCTCCTTTCTTGGCTTCACACTAGTGACTTTTTTGATAAGTGATAATTGCCATATTTGCAATCTTTGAGTGAAGATATCCTTCTCTGAAAGTATTGCTAATCAATCATTCTGAAATTAGGGTTGATTGTTTCTGGGGAATAGGATGAACCTGTCCTGGTTGGTCTGAACTCCCATTGGAGGGAAATGGCTAGAGATTAGGAGCTGATATTAAAACTCTTTACCTGCTACATTGGAGCATCAGGGACTCCAGAAGAAGACTTCAGGCTGCTCTGCCTGGATTTCATTGTCAAGTTTAATTTGTTTGTTTTGCAGGCTTGACTACTATTTTAAAGTGTTGGGCTAGCATTACTCTGCTAATAATTGTAATACTTTAGAAAGGTAACAGGTACAAAGTTCAGTGGTATAACACTTACCTAGCATTCATGAGGCCCTGAGTTCAATCACCAATCCTGCAAAATAAATAAATATAAATACATACATACAATGGGGAACTGAGTGAGATCTATTATAGCCATGTGGTTTGTTCTCTTATTTTGTATAATTGGGTCTCAACTTCCCTAGAGGAATTTATCTATAGGATGTAGTATTAGGAATAGCATAGACTTTTACCTTGTTTGGCTAGAAAATAGTCATGAGCTCTTCTATTATCTAGAACTACTCTAGCAAGAGAATTTAATGAGTGCTGCTGTGGAGCCAGTAGCCTTTGCAGTGGAGATTGTAAAAGTCTCTATAGCAATGAAATAGATTCCTTATCATTTCTTCATTAGTAGCTGTGCCATACCATAGTGCAGAAGAAGCTTGTCTGGAGTTCTGTGCTCTACCAGGTAACTCATGTTTGACCCTTGGATGTGGTTAGAAGGGGCTAGTCTGATGATTATCCCAATGATCAGTTTCAGATCTTTTATGTCCTGACCACAAAAGTTGATATATCCTGTGAAAAAAGAGAGTAATACTTGTAGAGGGAGATGTGAGGTTGAGGTAATAGGTAGGAAGAGATTAGAAATGAATGAATGAAGCCAGACATGGTGATGCATGCCTGTAATCCTAGTACTGAGACAGGAGGATATATCAGGTTCAAGGGACAGCCTCAACAATGTAGTGAGATTCTCAGCAACCTAGTGAGACCTTATTTTAAAACAAAAAATAAAAAGGGTGGGGTATAGCTCAGAGATAGAGTGCACCAGGATCAACCCCCAATTAACCCCCCCCCCCAAAAAAAAGAAAGAGGGGGAAAAAAAGGAATGAATGAATGAATGAATGATTGTCCAATTGAGTATAAGGAGTTGATGAGAGCCAAGGAAGGATCAATAGTGTAAGGTTATAGGGAAATGAGAAAGGGATGAGCTCTAATACCCATATAGGAAGGGGTTTTGCCTTTAGAGGGAACACAGCATGGGAGAAAATGTTCTTCTAATAAAGATGTTGTTTAGTAATTCATTGTAAATGCACTGTGAACGTTAACCCAGAAGGTTAAGAACCTTTTATCCCATTTATATGTTGCAATTCCCCTTTGACAATTTTATTATTTTCTATTGCCAGCTACTTGACTACTCATACCAAACTCACTCACTCCCTCTCTCCCTCCCTCCCTCCCTCTCTCTCTCTCTCTCTCTCTCTCTCTCTCTCTCTCTCTCACACACACACACACACACACACACACAACACTCCCCTCCCACCCCAACCAAAACCAATTGATGCAGTAAATAATATGGTTGTTTGGAAAGATTAAACTTTCTGCATGACATCTTTTTCCTCTATTTGAGGAACTTCATCTTACCAGAGGAGTAGCTTCGTTTTTTAGGGAGCTTTATCAGAGCTTGGATTTCTGTATCTGATGACTTTTCTCCCTCTTGTATTTAACTAATTACAACATTCTACTATAGGGGGAATGCCTAGTAGAATCCACTGGCTAAAATCGACCCAGATAATAGTCTGGTATCATGGCCAGAAAAATGCAAAGACTTTCATGTTCCCCTCCCCTCCTCCCCTCTCCCATCAAACTTGGGACCTCAAGCATGCTAGGCAAGTGCTATACTACTGAGCTACATTGCCAGCCCTTGAAGAGTTTTATGTCAGAATGGAGTTTTGAAAAGTAATACTCCTTTGAAAGCCGGGCGTGGTGGCGCACACTTGTAATCCCAGGATTTGAGAGGCTGAGACTGGAGGATCCGGGTTCGTGGCCAGCCTCAGCTACCTAGTGAGGCACTCCGCAACTTAGTGAGACCCGGTTTCAAAATAAAGAATAAAAAATAGGGCTGGGGGTGTAGCTTGGAGGTAGAATGCCCCTGAGCTCAATCCCCAGTACCGCAAAAAAAAAAAAAAGTAATACTCCTTTGTGATTAAAAAAAAAAGTCCAGGAAGTACAAAACTGCATACAATACTAAATCTTTTATTCCTGTTCCCTCATTCATTCTCTTTGCTTACTAAAACAGCTAGCATTACCATTTTCTTAATTATTCTTCCAGAGATTCTGTGCTTCTATAAACAAACTCATTTAATTACCTTTATTTATACATATAATATAATGTACCTTTTTTGTTCATTTAAACTTTGTTCCTGAGAATTGTTCCATATCGCTATATAAAGAGCTTTCTCAGCAGAGCGTGGTAGCACATGCTTGTAATCTCAGTACTTGAGAGACTCAGACAGGAGGATCACAGGTTCCAGGTCAGTCTCAGCAATTTAGCGAGACCCTGTTTCAAAAATAAAAAAAAAAAAATTTAAAAAGGGCCAGGAATATAGCACAGAGATAGATTGCTTCTGGGTTCAATCCTCAGTACCAAAAAAAAAAAAAAAAAAACCTTTTTTTTTTTTTTTTTTTTTTTTTTTTTTTTTTTTTGGAGGTGGTGGTGGTACCAGGGATTGAACCCAGGGAGCTCTACCACTGAGCTACATCCATTTTTAAATTTTTTGAGATAGGGTCTCTCCAAGTTGCTCAGGCTAGACTTGAAACTTATCCTCAGCCTCCAAACTGTTGAGATTACAGGCATGTGTCACTGAACCAGGCAAGCTTTTTCATTTGTTTGTTTGTTTGTTATTGTTGTACTGGGGACTGAACTCCGGGGCATTCTACCTCTGAGCCAGAGGAAACAGGAACTCACTAGGTTTCTGAAAGTCTTGCTAGGTTGCTGAGGTTGTTCTCGAACTACCCCCAGGCCTATTTTTTATCTTTATTTTGAAACAGGGTCTCACTGAGTTGCGGAGAGTCTCACTGAGTCGCTGAGGCTGACTTCAAACTCTTAGCCTCCCAAGTACTGGGATTACAAGTGTGTGCGCCACCACGCCTGGCTCTGGTTTCCCCCCCCCCCCCCCCCCCCCGTACTGGGGATTGAACTCGGGCATTCTACCTCCGAGCTATACCCCCAGCCCTGTTT
>PVLC010045229.1:0-11877 GCA_004027655.1 Graphiurus murinus | reverse complement strand
CAATACCCATGAAATTGCCAAGGACGCTCCTCACAGACATAGAAAAATCAGTCCTTAAATTCATCTGGAAAAACAAAAAGCCCAGGATAGCCAAAGTAGTTCTTAGCAATAAAAATCACGCAGGAGGCATCACAATACCTGACTTTAAACTCTACTACAAAGCCACAGTAATAAAAACAGCATGGTATTGGCACAAAAACAGACACATAGACCAATGGAACAGAATAGAAGACTCAGAAACAGACCCACAGACTTACAGTCAACTGATTTTTGACAAAGAAGCCAAAAGTTATACACTGGAAAAAAGATAGCCTCTTTAACAAATGGTGTTGGCAAAACTGGTTAACCGTATGCAGGAAAATGGAAATAAACCCCACTTTCTCACCCTGCACAAGGGTCAACTCAAGGTGGATCAAGGACCTGGAAGTCAGACCAGAGACCTTGCAGCTACTTGAAGAGGGCATAGGACCAACACTTGAACACATAGGCACAGGTAAAAACTTTCTCAACAAGACCCCAAAAGCACAGGCAGCTCAAAGGAAGATCAATACATAGGATTGCATTAAACTGAAGAGCTTCTGCACAGCAAAGGAAACTATCAAGAACCTCAACAGAGAGCCTACAGAGTGGGAGAAAATTTTTGCCAGTTACACTTCAGTTAGAGGTCTAATATCTAGGATATACAAAGAACTCAAGAAAATCACAACTAAGAAAGCAAATAACCCACTCAAAAAATGAGCAAAGGATCTAAATAGACACTTCACAAAAGAAGAAATACAAATGGCCAATAAATGTATGAGGAAATGTTCCACACCATTGGCAATCAGAGAGATGCAAATCAAAACTACCCTGAGATTTCACCTAACTCCAGTCAGAATGGCAATCATAAAAAACACGAACAACAACACCTACTGGCGAGGGTGTGGAGAAGTGGGAACCCTAATACATTGTTGGTGGGATTGCAAACTTGTGCAATCACTGTGGAAAACAGTATGGAGGATCCTCAGACGAATGGGAGTGAACCTACCATATGACCCAGCAATACCACTACTGGGTATATACCCAAAAGAATGGAAACCAAACTATCAGACCGATGCATGTGTATCTATGTTTATAGCGGCTCAATTCACAATAGCCAAACTATGGAAGCAGCCAAGATGTCCATCCATAGATGAATGGATTACAAAACTATGGGATATGTACACAATGGAATTTTACTCAGCCATAAAGAAGAACAAAATCATGTTCTTTATAGGGAAATGGATGCAACTGGAAAACATTACATTAAGTGAGATTAGTCAGTCACAGAGTAAAGAAGCATATGTTCTCCCTAACATGCAGATGCTAGGGAGAAGATGGGGCATAGGAGGGTCTCCAGATGAAAAGGAGAGACCCTCGATAAGCAAAGAAGTTGATTTAATTGTAGTAAATGCATGGGGCAGAGGGACACCCTAAGGCACATGATGTACTTACACAATCATATCAAGGTCACTCACTGAACTGAACCTGAGGGGGAGGGAGAGGGAGGGAATGGGGTGGGAATTGGGGAAGGGGTCAAATGAGAATTGTGTGCAAATATGTTGTTAACAACTTGTACTTAACAAAGATGTATGCTACATTGCACGAATTACTACAATAAAAAAATAAATTAAAAAAAGAATTAAAAAAAATTTGTTTTGCTAATACAGTTCCCTATGTTTTGGTTGGTCACGTTCTTCTTTGACATACCTTGATAAGATTAATGTTCCTCTTTCCTTTTCTCTCACTTCCTTTACCTCTTAACATATAATTACATTGGAAAATTCTTTGTTCCTCTTATATATTATTTCCAAAAACTGAAAAAAGGGCAGCTATGAGGCCCCAAATAAATCAACTGAATAACAAACGAAAACCTGAACTTCCCGGTCACCACCAATAGCATAAGAAACAGAAAATAATAAAATGAAAAGAATGTTTGCAATATGTGACCAATTTTGTTAATATGCAAATATCTCTTAAAAATTAAATAAGAACAAAAATTCCAGAATAAAAACAAACTAAAGGTATAAACAAGCATCTGACTAAAAATAAATGCAAATGGCTAGAAAATATTTAATACTACTAGTTATTTAAAAGTGAAATTAAGACTTTATTTTAGATTTTAAAAAAAACATGTCAGACTGGAAAAAATAGAAAATAAGTATAAAACCTGATAGGAATGTGGTCAAATCTTCCTGGAAATAAAACTGGTGATAAAGATGAAAGACTAAAATATACTTTTTTTTTTTTTTTTGCGGTACTGGGGATTGAACTCAGGGGCATTCTACCTCCGAGCTACACCCCCAGCCCTATTTTTTATTCTTTATTTTGAAACCGGGTCTCACTAAGTTGCGGAGTGCCTCACTAGGAGCTGAGGCTGGCCGTGAACCCGGATCCTCCGGTCTCAGCCTCCCGAATGCTGGGATTACAAGCGTGCGCCACCACGCCCGGCCTAAAATATACTTAACTGGGGTTGGGGAGGAGGCTCGGTGGTAGAGTGCTTGCTTAGCATGTGTGAGGTCTTGAGTTTGATCCCCCAGCACCACTAAAAATAAACTTAATTATTACCCAGATCCATAAGCAAATCTGTATAGTTTGTGATAGCAAAGAGTGGGAGGTAATTTGGATGCTGTCATTAGGGTAATAAATATATGTAATATATGCACACAATGTAATGTCAGGTAGTAATTGTAATAAATTATATTCCTATAGCACAAATAAATATGGAAACCAGTATTTGTCTGTTATATAAGAAACAAAATGAGAATTTTATTACAATGCCACATACACATACATATGTGTGATATATATATACATGTGTGTGTATGTGTGTCTGTGTGTGTATTTGAATGTGTGTATATTCAATGCACATACACAAAACAGTACCATAAATTTTTCAAGAATATATGTTTTTCTACATAGAAGAATAGTGAATTAAAAGGATATACGTTAAGCTCACTAAATACTAGGCTGGGTACTTAGGAGGAAGAAGGATGAGAAATGAAGAAAATAAACATATAAAAGAGCTGGATGAGGTGGCGCATGCCTATAATCTTAGTACTTGGGAAGAAGCTGAGACAGGAGATCACAGGAAGCCAGCCTCAGCAACTGAGGTGTAACATATTTCACAATCATAAATCATAAATATAAAACCTGGTGGTTTTCAACAGTGAACACACTCATATAACCACCTCCCAGATTGAGAAATAATTCATTTTCAACTCTGTAGATCCTTTGAGCCCCTACCAAGCCATTAATGGGCCTCATCAAAGGTAACCATTATTCTTATTTCCAACATTATAAATGGCTTTGTCTTTGACATTCCAATAAAATAAATCATGCAGTGTGTACTCTACTCTTCTGTGTCTCTTTCTTTCATTCTCTTGAAATGAACACATGTTCTTGCCAGAGATGCTATAATATTTAATTGTATAAATACATCACAATTTGTTCATTTCACTCTTGGTGGACAATGAAGTCGATCTCATGTTTTTGTTATCATGGCCAAGGCTGCTGTGGACATTTGTTGTCCATGTCTTTTCTTTTTGGAGAAAAGGAGTCTCTAGGCGAGGCATAGTCAGATCATAGAATTTGTAGCTGATCAACTCTAGTGGATACTGACAAGTTTCCAAAGTGATTGGACCAATTCTTACTTCTGCTGGCAGTACACGAGGGCTTCAGCTCCAACAGCCTCACCAACACTTGGGAATTGCCAGTCTTTTTAATTTTAGCCATTTGGGTGGGTGTCTTGTTCTCACTATTTTTTCATTGAAATTTGGTTTCTGGAATTTTGTCCTTTTCAATTTAGATTGGATTGCACAGTCTAACATCTTCACCATGCTCTTAATAGTCCCAAGTCTCGATGTCATTGCATGGTCTTAGTGGTTAACTTTTTGAATACAGATCAACCATTCTGCCATCTCTGCCTCACACATCACCTCCTCTGCTGGAGGGAGTTATGCAACAGCACAGATTGGTATCTCCATATATTGAGGGCCATCCTTCAGTGAGATCTCTTTCTCCATCCCCACTGCTACTCTCTGAGTCCAGAGGAGCTCGACCTCCTGTGTATGACAGCAAAGGCCATCTGAGAAGTCTCCTTACTATTTCATACTTTCTGAAGAAGATGGTCCCTAAACACAAAGCCAATCACATTATTTTTTTTTTAATTATTCACCAGTAACTCCCACTCACTGTCTTTAGGATATAGCAAAGTTCTTTTCAGATACTGTATATTACCAGTGTCACTTTTAAACAGACAAAGCTTGATGAATGCCAAAGGTTGTATCATTCTATCAACACGTGTTTATTAAAAACTTCTATTTCTGATCCCAGAAATGTAATTAGATCCATCAGCATAAAGTGTGAAATATTTGGATTAGATTTTTCAGCTTAATTTTTTTTTTAAATTTTGGCAGGACTTACAAGACTACTTTTCATAGTTTTTAAAATCCCATCTCCAACTGACAGGATAGAAACATCACTCAGAAAGCATTGTGGGAAAGTTTAAAAATCAACTTTTAAAAATACTTTCATTTTTGTTTCTTTTCATATTATTAAAGTAATATAATGGGAGCAAATACTCATGTAAAATAAATATCACATGCAGTAATAATTATATGATAATAATTTCATTCAAGCAGATACATACAGCTTATCTGTTTCCGAAGACAACTTCTCATGTTACCTACAATCGAGAGCTTGACTCCTTTAGTCTCTGTTTTCCTCTTCTTTCTCCCTCTTCCTTTGTCTCAGTGCTTTCATCACATTCCTCTGCTATTTGCTGTGTTTGCCTTTGCACTTTTTTGTTTTCCCTCCTTACTTTCTTGCTTTTCTTTCTCTTCCTGACTTTCTCCTCTCTTCTCCTCTCCTTCTTTTCTTCTCCATTCATTCTCATAATTTTTGCATCCTCTGCCCTTACCTAACTCCTGGCTACCTTTCACTCTGGCTTTTCTTGGCACTCCTCTCCCTTAGTGCAGCCTCGGACTCCAACCTATCTCACAGTCCCTAGCCCCACCATGAAGAAAGCCACTTCCCTTGCTAGGTTCAAAGACAAGTGGCTTATTCCCTTAAGAAGAGGAATTGGGGAACCGTACTACAAAGTAATTTGGCAGAGGATCTTTTCAACCTTTGCACATGTACTGTCCTCTTGCTCGTGGCTGGGGGAGGTTTGTTCATTGCTTCATTCTCTTTTTTTCCTTAGGCTCCTGTCAGGAACTTGAGACTGAGCTGCACATTGTGATCTGCTTCTCCATGAAAAGGGGCAACTATGACTTCATTCATTCAAACCTTCAGCAAAAATGTGTCATGTGCCAACTGTGATCTGAGCACAAGCCATTAAGGTTACTGAGAATAGTCTTTTTTTTTTTTTTTTCCGGTACTAGGGATTGAACCCAGGGGCATTCTACCTTTGAGCTACACCCCACTAGCCTTTTTGTCATTTCTTATTTTGAAACAGGGTCTCAACAAGTTGCTAAATGTCTTGCTTAGTTGCTAAGGATGCCCTGGAACCTGTGATCCTCCTGTCTCAGCCTCCCAAGTACTGGGATTACAGGTGTGTGTCACTTTGCCTGGCAAGAATAGTCCTTTGAACAATTCTCACGTTCTTCCCATTTTTTGTTGTGGTGCTGGGTATTAAACCCAGGGGCATTCTACTTCTGATCTATACCCCTAGTCTTATGTTAATATTATTTTTTATTTTGAAACAGGGTTTTACTAAATTGCTAAGGCTGGCCTCAAACCTGCAATCCTTCTGTCTCAGCCTTCCAAATACTGGGATTACAGGCATTTGCCAGGCTAGTTTCTTTTCATTTAATAAAGAGAATGGGATGGCCTCTGCCCAAATACAGTGTAATTAGCTTGTTGAACAAAATAGAGCCTTTTTTTTTTTTTTTTTTTTTGCAGTACTGGGGATGGAACCCAGGGTCATTCTCCCTCTATTTTTTTTTATTCTTTATTTTGAAACAGGGTCTTACTAAGTTGTGGAGGACCTCACTAAGTAGATGAGGCTGGCTGCGAACCCAGATCCTTCTGTCTCAGCCTCCCAAGTACTGGGATTACAAGGGTGCGCCACCACACCTGGCAGAATGGAGTCTTTCAAGTAGAAGTGGTGGAAATCTTTTCTCCATGAGTGCTCTCTGCCAAAAGAAGGAAGAATGCTGACTTCACGTAAGGATTGGATCCAGAAGAACTATAGGACAGCTTTTAGTACCACTTAGTTCTCCTCCTTCCCAATCTCATCTGATTCCCCAAAATGTTAGGTTTGGCTTTTGAAAAGCAATATTAATTAGCATCCCTCACATGAATTGCTTATGCATTTCAATCTAACTAGGATGCAGTACAAGAATAATTGTGCATACCATTATATATCTGTATATATACTAACATTATTTGCAAGATGTATTTGATTACATCTCTTAACTGTATTCTGCTATGCTTAGTTATCAATGTTTTTGCTTATGTAATGTACTCAAATATTCAAGTTTGAGTAATCAGAGGGGACATTAGTCTATAGTACATTTGGCCAAATAGATTTCATGATTGGTAACCACAGAATAATATATTTTGTATTTTTGGTTTGTTTCTCTGAAAAGAAGCTATTCCAGGATTTATGTCAAAAGAATAAATGTATACACTAACCTTTTAAGGTACAATTTACTTGAGTGGGCATCTAATAGAATAGCTAGTCTCAGAGATAAAGAATCACTGTATGATTTGAGTATATATAATTATACAATATACATATACATAGAAAAGAGAAAGGAATGTGGAAACCAAAATTTAGTTGCTACCACAACTTTATATATTCTAAACTTTCTTGCATCTTGGGTATTTTATTCTCAAAGCTAGTTTTTGTATTTGAATATATAATTAGTTCCATTTCTTTATGGTCTTGGAAGAAGTTAAAATATATATTTATTCATTGGAATCTATTACACAGAATTTTTAGATATTGCGAAAAAATCCTATTTCTCCTTTATATAACGGCCTCAATTTTTTGTTTGCTTATGATTTAATAAAATATGAGAAGAAGATGAGTTGTAAGTTAAGTTTCTGTTGAAGACCTACTATGCTTCTTGTGATATGTTGCATGACTGATGAAATATTTTACAATATTTAGAGTACTGTGGCTGTGAAAATTCAGGGCTTACAGTTTGGGTCCTCAATGCATAACCACTGGACCCAACACACCAAAGTGTCTCAGGAAATATTGAATGAATGAATGAATTTGTGAAGTATCGTAGACCTGATTCATTTACTTATGCAGCCAATGAAACCAGTTTACTCGGTCCATTTTGTTGGCTTTGTGACCTTGTTTAGATATAATCTTTAAAGTGGAAAGTCATAAAAAAGGAAGGGATAAAAAGTTCTCATTGTTGTGGAGGAAAGATGGTACAAAATGCTCCATTGAGTTGGGTTGCATATGAAAAGAAGATACAATTTTTCAGAACTAAGAAAAAACAAACTTAAAAAAAAAACTAAACTTTTGAATCCCTGAATAGTAATGGGGTGGGTGGAAACTCTGAAGACAATAATTTTAAAACAAAACAAACTAGTCCTTTAATTATAGCATAATTATCCAGATTTCAAACTGTGAATTCACTTTTACTTTGGTCTTTTAAATAAATTATGCATGTTTTCCATATGGGGCCCCACACCAAAACTCCTTTTTAATCTGGGAAAACATTTCCAAAATCCAAGTTTGTATCCAAGCTCTGGGATATTAATTTGACTTTGGATTCTTCCATAAACTTTCCATGTTTAGAAATCTTTTTGAACTGTCCCTTGGGATACACATGTTTGTATTACACATATTCTATGTCTTTTAATAGTAACATTTAGGAATTCAGTAGGAAAAAAATAATGCCCTTGTAAATTTGATCTCTTTTGCAAACATAAGAACATAAAATGTTCTTTGGCTTACCCCCCACCAGGTTTACATTAATAAACCATCAATTGTAAGCCTAACCATCCAATTCCAAAGAAACTTCCAACTCCAATATTATATGCTGTTTTATTCTGTTGCACATTTAACAAAGGATTAAGGCATAATACATTTTTAATTAACTGAAATATTAATGGCAAAAAGCTTTTAAGAGAAAATTTTTAAAGAATTACTCATCATAAACATGGTTTCAATAGAATTTATTTATAATGCTGAGTAGGGAACCAGAAATGGGTAATTAAAACTTTAAAAAGACTTTTTTCCTCTTATATAAAATAGTTGAATAACTTCATAGATAACAGCAAAAAAATGTAGGAACACTCTTGGAGGATATGAGCTAATTAACAAAAGCTGAGCTTTTTTACTTTTTTCCTGAGTTCTTGTGAAATTATTTATGCTACATGTGTAGAGCCTGAAGGTGGATTCTGTTCAGCAACCAGACTCCTTAATGGCCCACACTGTACCAACAAAATCCCCTTCTCAGTAGTCACTCAGGCATCCTGGAACTTCAGCTAATGAGATGATGAAGAGTAACAATACCTGAACCACAGCATCGGTCAATCTGGTACTGCCTTGCTTTTAACTCTACTGTCTACACTACACAAAGCAAAGTCACAACTTGACACTTTATCCTTGATAGCATTTCATCACTGACAATGGACCAATTTTCATGGCTTTGAAAATTTTGAAACAAGTTAATTTAATTAGGGTTGTGTTTGCTTTATTTAATAGAAATCCACCAATAATGGCTTAGACAATAAAGTGTTATGATTCCCAAATAAGTAAGAAGTCCAGAAGGAAACATTATCATCATTAAGGATTTAGGTTCCTCCCAATCTTTCTGTCCCATCTTCCATGATGTTTGATGTTCATGATTACAAGAGGGCTACTTCATCTCTGGGCATCGTATCTGAGCGTTTAACTAGAAGAAGGAGGAAGTGTAAAGGATCAAGGTGCATAGCCGCTGCATCTATCCCTTTTCAACTAGGAAAACATCCTTTTCTGCTAGTTGACTTCTGCTTCTATCTCACTGGCCAGAATTATCCACATGGGCCACCTCTAGTTGAAAGGCCATCCTGAGAAATTGAATTCTTTCTTCCTTTGGGAATTTTGCTTCTCCCAATCAATTGGTAAAGGTAAAGGGAAGAAAAAAGGATATTGGGTAGATTTTTGGGAGGGGTTGTCATACCTGACCAGTCACTGACTGGTTTTGGTGATAAAACAAATTATCTGCATTCTATTTTACTGCTTACTATATAGAAGTGGACTCCATTACACCACCTGATAGTCAGATAGTCTAACAATGTATTATACCACAGTGATAGACTCTAGCTGTCAAATCCCCCATTCTTTCCCATAGGCCTATCTGGAGCCTCAGGGACTTCCCAAGTGTTTTCCATGAAGGGAGAGTGCAAGAGGAGTGGATCAAAGGGTTGTTTTGTCACACTCATTTTAGTTATTCTTTTCACTCATAGGACCTGAGTCACATCTCATTTGGGCACAAAGATTTAAAAACTGATGACCAATGTCCCTTGGAAAAGCTCGTGTATTGGTAACGCGAAAAATGTTCAGAGGTGAAATAATTGAATGAAGGCTCTACTCTCACCAGTGGATAAATCCACAAAAGGATGAATAATTTGAATGGATTTACTAAGTGGTTATTTAGCACGTAGAGCATGGCTGAAGAAGATAGGTCACTGAGAGTGTGGCCTTAGGGATGATATCTATTCTTGGTCTTTCCTCCCCCACTCCACTCTTTCTCTCTCTCTCTCTGCTTATGGGCACCATGATGTAAGAATAACTTTTCTCTACCATGTGTCCTGCTTCTATGGTTTCTGCCTTGGAGCTGACCAACTGTGAAATGGAACCTCTGAAACAGTGAGCGCCAATAAACCCGTCTTCCTCTAAGGTGCGCTTGTCAGGTATTTTGGTCATAGTGACAGAAAAGCAGACTAAAACAATTCCCAATTTCTGACTGTGTTAGTCAGCTTTCTCATACTATTACGAATATCTAAGATAATGAACTTGTAAAGAGATAAAGTTTATTTTGACTCCCAGTTTTAGAGGTTTTTTTCAGTCCATCATTGGTTTAGGCCTATGGCAGTACATCATGGTAAGAGCATGTGGAAGAGAAAAAATAACTTACCTCTTAGCCATGAAGCAGAAAAGAAAAAAAGTAAGAGGCTGGGGTCCCACTATCCACTTTAAAGGCATGCCACCAATGACCCAAAGATATCACTCAAGGCCCCACCTTTAAGGCTTTACCACCTCCTGATAGAGACAGGTTGGGGACTAAGCCTTTACCACATGGGAATACTCCAGAAGCAAACCACAGAATTTGCTAATTACATTTCTGCATTAAATTAGAAACTCCTCCTCATTCCCCAAGATAAATCCAGAACACTGATGTGAGAATGAATGATCTAGATCAGCACAATCAAATATGGCCAGTTATATTTTTGTAAATAAAACTTCTCAGAACAAAGCTATGTCTCTTCCTTTATGTGCTGTAGTTGCTGCTTCTTTTTTTCCCCTTCTGATGCTGAGGATTGAACTTAGGGTCTCATATATGCTAGTTCAGTGCTCTACCCCTGAGCCACATCCCCAGCCCCAACTGGTTGATTTTATACTTCAAGGACAGAGGTAGTTGTGAAAAAGATGGTCTAGATTGTAAGACCTAAAATGTTCGCTATATATACGTTTAGAGAAAGAATTTGCTGATCCCTGAGCTAGGAAAACAGATTATTAAAACGAGCAAATATTTGTATTGTGTGAGGATCATTCCTCTTAAACATGTAGCAATTACTTTCTCTTCTTGTTTTATCCCTGAGCCACTGTCTAGTGAAAAACAAAGGATGCTGGTGCAAATACTTTGAAGGAACCAATAAAATATTGAGAAGTGAAGCACAGGGATTAATTAGTTCAGTAACCTTGAATGGAAGGCACAACAAAGTGAAAAATTTTGGAGACAGCAAGAGATGTTGATTATCAATGATGTACAATGAAATACTAACCTTACCCTAAAAGGCCTTTGTCCTTGACTCCTGGGAAGCAACCTCTAAGCCTTTGAAACGTCCTGCCTAATAAGAAGGTTTTGGTTACCTGGGGCCTTGGACCATACCATATAGTCTCTGATAATAATGTGATCTATGGTGGGGGCCCTGTAGCCATGCATTATGAACTTGACCTCTGGAGAGGTTAGAGGTGAAGGTCAGTGATGCAGCCAATCAACAACATGTATTTGACTGACTTCTGTTAAAAACACTGGACACCAACGCTTCCCTGGTTGGCAATACAATCATCACACATTGTTACTGAAAGAAAAGAAGTTGTCACACCACTCCACTGGGAGGGAACAACACTCTAGATCCTGTCCTATGAGCCTCTTTCTTTAGAATTTGTATTCTTTTGTTGTAATGAACCATACTGGTTAGTATAACAACTCTTTTGTGTTAGGTGAGTCCTAGTGAACTATTGGAGTTGCAGGTATTTTGGGGAATGCCTTGATTTGTAGCGGGTGTCAGAAGTGAAGATGATGGTCATGGGGGCTTCCCAACATGGAAAATAATAATAGTTGGGCAATAATAACTCTATATGCAAGAGATGGAAATATAAATTGTTTTATTATGTTCTTAGGCTAACTCTAATATTTGAATCACCATTTTAATGGATAGAAGAAATGGAAGGTTTAAGACTAAGTACCTGATCCAAAATTCAAGGGAGAAAAAGATGGCTCCAAAGTTCAAGCTTCCCAAGTGTGAAACCTGGATGCTCCTTCTCCACTGTGCGGAGGACAGCAGGGTGGTTGATTCCAGTCTAGGTCTCCACACCTTCTGTGCACGGTCACTGGAGAGCCACAGGATTCAGAGCAAGGTATGCTTGTTGGTGTTGACAGCTCTATTTCTCTCTTTGTC
>PVLC010045228.1:0-11873 GCA_004027655.1 Graphiurus murinus | reverse complement strand
TTTTTTTTTTTTTTGCGGTACTGGGGATTGAACTCAGAGGCATTCTACCTCCGAGCTACACCCCCAGCCCTATTTTTTATTCTTTATTTTGAAACCGGGTCTCACTAAGTTGCGGAGTGCCTCACTAGGTAGCTGAGGCTGGGCGCGAACCCGGATCCTCCGGTTTCAGCCTCCCAAATGCTGGGATTACAAGCGTGCGCCACCACGCCCGGCTCCGTTTCTTGTTTTGTTCTTGTTTTTTTTTTGTTTGTACTAAGGATTGAACCCACAGGCATTCTACCTCCAAGCTACATCCCCAGCCCGATTTTATTTTTTATTTGGAAACAGGGTCTCACTAGGTTGCTGAAAGCCTCTCGAAGTTGCTGAGGCTGGATTTGAACCTGAGATCCTCCTGTCTCAGCCTCCCAAGTACTGGGCTTACAAGCGTGAGCTACCACACCCGGATTGAAGAGTGTTGGCACTGGGAGCACAGGGTGTTTGAAGTGTCCCGTGGCGCATGGTCCTGCTGCGTTCATGATCTTGTTGCTCCAAGAACATGTGAGGCAGATAGCATCACTGAACTCATTAAAAAAAAAAAAAGCCTCAGGAGACCCAGAGCAAAATAAACAGCCCGAGGCTATCCATCAGCAGAAAGTACTAGAACCAAGAATTAAACCAGGTCACTTTCTCTCCTGCCCTATTTTGGCTGTCGTGATGTGCCCTGCTCTGGCCCGGATGGGGCTGATACTCAGTTTTTCCTGTATAAATCCTGTCACTCCTTCCTAAGGCCTGAGAACGCCTTTCAGGGCTTGAGCGGCACACACAAACTCCTTGTTTGTCTTCTTCGTTTGCTTCCATGTCTGTTCCACAACCAAACAGACAGAAGTGGCTCCATAAGTTCTGTCTCCTGGCCAGTGGACGGTGCGGCCCTGGTGGAGTGCAGAGGCGCTCTGTGTCTTCATGACCTGAGTGTTTCGGGAGCGCTTCTCCCCTTGCGTTTGGGGCTTGGGGGAAGCGAGTGGACGATGAGGCCCAATTTTACCCAAGCCGAGGTGCAGAAGTGGCATGTCCGCTGCATCCTGAGGAGGTCGGGGGCTTGTGTACAAACACCAGGCCGTAGGTGAGGTCTCTTGCTCTCCCAGACATGGTGAACTCTCATGGTGAACAGTGAGAGAGCTTTTTTTTTTTTCTGCAGGATCAGAATTGTTAGACCCTCAATTGCAACATATCTTTGGGAAAGATCTAGGTATCGGGGCCTGGGTTCGAATCATAATCTCCGTTCTGTTACTCAGTGGCTGGATGACACTGCGGCTGTGTGCTCCTGTGCAGAAAGGGCTTCGAGGTCCCGTCTGACCATCAGGGGCCACGTGGCCGGGAGTCCCAGCTGACCCTGGCTGGCCACAGGTGTGCGTTAATGATGGTGGTCATGCCACCGTGAGGCCTTCTCAGATGGCCGTCTCTCCCCTGCCGCTGAGTATTCCTTTTCAAACTCAGGTTCCGAGGCATTCCGTGCCCAAGCCCTTGACAGGTGTTCACGTGAAGCTTCCGGAAGGCAGCCAGGGAGAGTCACAGTTTGGGCTTTGGAGGGCTGCCATTTTGGATCTTCCCAGCCTCGTACCTTCTGGGGAGTATCTCCCAGGGTTCCTGACGCGGCCACCCCACCGTTAACCCTAAGCCTGGGGGCGACGCAGAGATCTGCAGGGTATTCCTGAGCCATGACCAGGCCTGGACCTCTCGATTCCTGCCCCAGGGGGCTCTTGGAAAGCATTTATCGAGTTCGGATGTGAGCCTGCGGCTGGGAAGGGACTGCTGGGAACGTTCACAGTCTCCATCCTGAGCAGAGCGTGTCCGGATTGCAGCGCGCTCGTTCCCCTCCGGCAGCAAAATGTTCAGCTCCCTGCCTTCTCTCTGTGCATCCAACAGACGTTTCCTGAAAACAGAAATGACGCCGGTCCCCACCTCTCCCTGTCACTCCTGTCTTTTCCATTGGCTGCCCTGTAATCCGTTTTCGGAGCCGAGTAAGAGCCTCTTAAAATCAATCACCTGTGCTTTAACAACAACGGCAATGACAACCTTCCTCCCCGGTGTTGGCGCAGTGTTTATCGCGTGTGGCTGTATTTAAGGTGTATTCATCGTGTGCCGCTGGAGGGGTACTTTGAGTCGAACATGGGACATCCAGAGAACAGCCCAGCCTGGGGCCGGAGGGGTGGCTGCCTGCCTCGCAGCCCTCACCGAAGTGTATGCTGGCAGTGGGAGGGGTGTGCTTTGTTAAAAACCCTTCAGCTGTGCTGTGTGGACCCTGGCAGGGCCAAGGCCTCCAGTGGCCGGTCGTGAAACGTGGCAGTGGCTTTGGCTTCTTTGGATATCTTCTTCCTAAGAAGATAGAAGGTAGAAGCAGGGCTTCGGCAGGCGCCCAGGGGCCCAAGGTCTGCTGCCTTCATGCCACATGTTGGGGTTCCGGGGGGAATGACTTTGCCCCTCGTTCTAGAGTTGCTGCTGTTCTAACAACGGCACGTGTTCCTGGTGATCCGCGCTCCCTGGATCTGAAAACGGCATGGCCTGGCTGGTGGTCCCTGGAGTTCATGGGCAGGTGAGCGCCTGCGTGTTAGGGAACCATCTCCACCAGGCACAGTCCGTGAGAGCGGGAGGAAGGAAGTGTAGACAAGAAAGGAAGTCCAGGGTCACTCTGCCAGGTCCCCCAAGTAACACTGAGGTTCATAGCTGCTTCCCCTGTGGCTTTCCTTGGGCCATTTACTGGTTCCCCAGGACATCTTCATCTTCATCAGCAGCAGCACATCACCGTAATCATCATCGGCATCACCATCATCACCATCGTAACCACCCCGTCACCATCACCACCACCACTCTCCTCGCCGAGTCTCAGCGTTAATTCTCCGTCTTCGGGCCATTGTGTCACATGGCCCAAATTAATTTTTCTTTACCGGCTTCCTGCCATTTGAGGGATGGTAATGAGGGGAGTTAGGACAGGATGACATTAGGTACAGAGGACTCAAAATGGATGGAGGGTGGCGTGTGATTCTGAAAGTGCCCCATGGGCATCACTGGTCCGGAAGATTCCAGGCAAGTCCCGAGCATTCTTTCAGGGCCAGCAGTGAGCCCGTGTTACGTGCTCCGTGGGGCTCTCCTTTGCCCCTCCAGGGAGGACAGATTGTTCTGGGTGGAGCCTGACCTTTCTGCTTGGGCATCCTGCTTGTCTGCCTCTCCCAAACAGCAGGTCTCTGCAGGAAGGAGCCTGTGGGTGTCTTCTCCATGACTCTCCTTTCCTTGTCCACAGCATGGGATGCAATGGGTGCCCAGACGTGTGGCTGAACTACCATATCTGTAGGATGGGGGGGTGCATTGGATGACTTAAAGCCTCGACGTTTGCCTGAAGGGCTTGCTTTGCAGGGCTGAGTGGTGAGGTCGATGTACTGGTGGTGTTTTCTATGCACCTCATCGATCAGCAACTGTCCAGTGCATTTGTTAAAATTGCAATACAGTGGTCTGGAAGCCATTGGGCTTTCTGGGTTGGTGGCGTGACCCCCCCCCCATCCCGTTATGAATGTCTGGTTTTGACTTGGCGTAGGGAATGCTTCCTCTCCAGATTGTAGCTTCCTCATTTGTCAAATGGGGCTTAGGGCTACAGAACTTCTAAATCCTCTGTCAGCTCTACAACTCTGGGAAAAGGTTCAGAAATGTAAACTTGCACGGTAGGGCGCTTCCAGCTTATCCAGAGCGGGGAGAATTTGCATAGCGGAATTTTCGGCTGTCTGCGGAAAGAGAGAGTGAACCTCTCAGAGAACACAGATGCTTAGCAACTGCCCTGTTAAGAGGTGGCGTTACAATTCAGAAGGAACTGATGCTAGCCGGGCGTGGTGGCGCACGCTTGTAATCCCAGCATTCGGGAGGCTGAGACCAGAGGATCCGGGTTCGCGGCCAGCCTCAGCTACCTAGTGAGGCACTCCGCAACTTAGTGAGACTCTGTTTCAAAATAAAGAATAAAAAAAATAGGGCTGGGGGTATAGCTCGGAGGTAGAATGCCCTGAGGTCAATCCCCAGTACCGCAAAAAAAAAAAAAAAAAAAAAAAAAGAAGAAACTGATGCTGTTGAGGAATGCATTTGTGGAGCACAGATTTGAAAAGGAAGAGGTGGTGGAGGGTGGGAGGGGCCTGTGGTTTTAGGCTGGTGGACTCTGTGTGTTGATTTCACCTGCCCATCTCACCCCTGGCCTTTTCTTTCAACTTTTTTTTTTTTTTTTTTTTTTTTTTTTTTGCGGTACTGGGGATTGAACTCAGGGGCATTCTACCTCTGAGCTATACCCCTAGCCCTATATATATATATTTTTTTTTTTGCGGTACTGGGGGTTGAACTCAGGGGCATTCTACCTCTGAGCTATACCCCCAGTCCTATTTTTTATTCTTTATTTTGAAACTGAGTCTCACTAAGTTGCGGAGTGCCTCACTAGGTAGCTGAGGCTGGCCGCGAACCCGGATCCTCTGGTCTCAGCCTCCCGAATGCTGGGATTACAAGCGTGCGCCACCACGCCCGGCTTTTCCTAGCCCTATATTTTATTCTTCATTTTGAAACAGGGTCTCACTAAATTGTGGAGAGCCTCACTAGGTAGTGAGGCTGGCCTCGAACCCGGATCCTCCGGTCTCAGCCTCCCAAATGCTAGGAATACAAGCATGCGCCACCACACCCAGCTTCTTTCAACTTCCTGTGTGAAGGGATCTGAGATTAAGAAGACAGGGACTCGTGGCTGATGGAGGAGACAGACCTGGAGGCGAGTGATTTTGGTGGGACCGTCACGGTGGAACATAGCACAAGGTTGGCAGGTGGGCTCGGTCCTTAGGCTCTAGACCCGGCACCTTATTTAGAAGCAGTTTACTATTTACTATCCCTAGGAGGACGCTTTAGCAAGAAAAGCACTGCAGGGCTTGTCACCTTCCTGGAGATAACGATGCCCTTATGTTCTTCTTGGGAGGTGATAGCGGTCATCATCTGAGGGACAGGTAGCCTGAATTCCTTGTTTTGCCTAATTGCAAATCAGAGAAAAGTCCGCACTCGGAAGTGTTGTAGAGGGCAAGGAATCCTATTTTTTTCAGACAAAAGTACATTGAGTAATGCAAGCTACGGACCAGATTTTTGCCTCAAGTTGGTCTCTTTAGTGAATTCCCAAGAATTCTTGTGAAATTAGTCCTTTAGTGGCCATAGGCTAATAGAAATTAGTTATAGGGGTTGGGAATCAGCAATTTAAGCATTTCTGCTAAGTGTGGGGTTGGGAAGCATGATATAGAATTACATAGACTGTTTTATTTCACTCAGTTTTGGTGGGAGGGGGCAAAAAAAAAAAACAACGAAATGAACTAAACTGTTAGTCATGGTTGAATCTAATGGGATCTTGGTGATTTGTCTATTTTTTTTTTTTCATATTTCTATACAGTCTGAATTTTCCAACGAACATGTATTATTCTTGCAATTAAAAAGAAAAATGATTTCAAAAGGCACCCTGAACACCGTGCCTTGTTTACCCTGGTCCCTTGCTTATCTTCTTAATTTGCTTAGCAGACTTCCTCTTTATCCTTAGACTGGCTGGAACCCACACAGCTTCAACACTTATGGTTATTTGAATTAATGGAAATTTGTCATAATACATCATTAGAGTTGGTTAATTGAATCTAAATTCAATACCGAGCAAAGGTATTAACTGGAGATAAAGAGAAATGTTCTGAGTCTTCTGAGAAATCTCCCATTTCAGTGTGGGAGAGTGCAAAGCTAGTTCGTGATCCAGTTTTTTTTTTTTTTTTTTTTCCTGTTTGCTTGAATTGAAGCATTCATTTGTTTCTGGACCTGGAAGGCTTCAGGGCTCTGGCTTTTGGGGGTATTTTAATAATGTGGTGGTTTGATGTCCTGGAACTGCTAGCCCCTGCCGGCACTTTTGTTGCCCCTGCTTTTCTGGGAATCATCTCCTTTCTGTTTCTTTATCTGGTTAATGCGATCCAGTTCCCTTTCTGAAAATAACCTCTCCTGGACCCCTCCCTGCCCCTCATGAGCCCCAGAGAACTGCCCTGCTGGCCTCCAGCCCTGTGAATCGGAGGCCTCCTGGTGAGGATCCTTCCTCCTCTCCCTGTGACTCAGACATCAGTTGGGGCTGGCTTGACCGTGTTTATTTGCTGGCTGGGAAGCAGGGCCTTCTCAGCCCTCATTAGGGCCGTGCCTGACTTTCAGAGGTATCTCTCAAAAGGATGCTACTCCCCACCGTGTTTTAGAGGCTGCTTCTGTCTGAGTCCAGGATATTGAGTCAGCAATGGAAAGTTATGAAGATGCGGCCAGCCCTCAGAGAAATTGGCCAAGATAAAAGATTAATTTCAGGGTGAATGAGGGAAAGGGATGCCAAGGGCTGGGCCGCATCCAGGCAAATAACATCGCTATCAAAGGAGGGAAACCCGAGGTTGCTTTTGCTAGCAGCTCTGTGACTGTGTATAGCTTCTTGGATTAGATGTTTAACAGGTCATGCCTTTATAGCCCACTGTCTGTGTTTATGATCTGGAGGAAGAAAATGGCAATCGCCAACAAAATTCCATCACATCTGGTACCTAATTTCAGGGTCTTCACCACGAGGCAACCAAATTTTTAAAAATTGATATGGCTCCCGTATTCAGAAATTGTTCTTGTTCTTTCAAACGCTTGGTCCTTGGGTTATTCCAGGATCCAATACTGAGGCAGGAAGCATGCTCGCCTATCACTGGAGACAGGTAGGTTGCTATGGAGACCAGGTGTGTCACCGTGGTTTCCCGAGTATATCAGTTGTCCTGGAAAAGGAATAAGCCTCACTTTAGGTGTTAATCTGCGGGGGAAAAAAAGTGTGTATGAATTAAGTTTTTCTAAACAGAGGTCAGACATTTTAGTTGACTTAGACTGTGATTTCTGAAAGAATTTTGCCCTCAGTTCTGTTTTCCTTAATTATTAATGCTGCATAGCCCTTCCTTTCCCTGCCAGAAACACTTAAATGCATCGAGACCATCGATCGAAAGCAACAACAACAAAATCTTTTAATAAAGCTAGGAATGCTTCTTTAGCGGGAATGATGATTACCCTTTAGAACTCAACAGATTAGTTGACAATTATATGTTGTGTGCTAAGCCTTGATCTGGGCCCTGAAAGTACCATTGGAGCTAGACTGCTGGGGCTTGTGTTATAGTCATGATCCCTGTGTCAGTCAGCTTTCCGTGGCTGCAACAAAATACCTGAGATAAAAGGTTAAAAGGAGAAAAGGTTTATTTCTGGCTCATCGTTTCAGAGGTGTCAGTCCATGGCGTGGCCCTGTTGCTTTGGGCTTGTGGCAGCCCAGCGCATCATGGCGGGAGTACTTGTTGGAGAGGCTTGTGCCTCTCATGGTGCCAAGAAGCAAAGAGAAGGCAGGAAGGGGCCAGGATCCCAGGATCCCCTTGACCTAACTTCCTTCCAGGAGGACCCACCTCCCAAAGGCGCCTTTTTCTTTACCACTTCCTAATAGCGACACAGACTAATGGCCAAGCCTTTTGCTTATGAGCTTTGGGGGACCTTTAAGATCCAAACCCTCTCAATTACAGACCAGGTGAAGCCGAGGGCGGGGCACCTGGGCTGACTGCAGTGGAAGCCTCCTCTCTCTCTTGTCCCTGTGGGGTGACTGGGCGTGTGCCTCCTTGGCCGATGATCCGAATGCCTCCTTTGGCTTGATCTGCTGTTATTCATAGCCATTTTCTAAATGTAACAGTGCCTCATCACCCTGCTTCTGATGCTTGCATGCACGAAAACGATCCTGTTCGTGCCTGTGCTGTGGGTTTGCGGCAGGGAAGGGGCCACTGCCCCCACATCCTGCAGATGGCCTGCTTGGTCCATGCTCGGTGGCTCCTGGGGTCCTGGGGGCCTCGTCACCGGCCTGAGGAGGCTGCAGGGGGGCATGGAAGGAAGAGAAGTCTGTGGCGATCAGGCCCGTGAGCCGGATCTCCTAGCCGCAGAGGAGGCTGCATCCGCGGGAGAAGACCAACCGCAGGCCTCCAGTCCCCGGGGCTTAGAGGTGCTGTCATCTTCCCTAAGCCCGCTGTGGAGGACCAGGTGTCTTGCTTGGGGCTGACACCTCGTGGCCTAATGGACAGGGAATGGACCTTTCTTTTTTTTTGTTGCGGTACTGGAGATTGAACTCAGGGGCATTCTACCTCCGAGCTACACCCCCAGCCCTATTTTTTATTCTTTATTTTGAAACAGGGTCTCACTAAGTTGCGGAGTGCCTCACTAAGCAGCTGAGGCTGGCCCCGAACCCAGATCCTCCGGTCTCAGCCTCCCGAATGCTGGGATTACAAGCGTGCGCCACCACGCCCGGCTGGACCTTTCTTTGTAAAGGAAGAGACACCTCCCTGTAGACTCTGTTCCTGTCGTCGCCTGAGGCCCGTACCTGCTCCATGATGGTCCCACTGTCACTTCTAGGGGGTGGTCCTGGGGCTGGAACCCAGAGCTGAGCTGCGCCCCAATCTCCCTTTATTTGTGGGGTTTTTTTTTTTTTTTTTTTTTTGGTACTGCAGATAGAACCCAGGGGCATTCTATCTCCAAGCTACACCCTCAGCCCTGTTTTACTTTTTTATTTCTTGCTAAGTTGCCAAGAGCCTCACTAAGTTGCTGAGGCTGGTTTCGAACCTGCGATCCTCCTGTCTCAGCCTCCCAAGTACTGGGATTATAGGCAGGTGCCGCCACGTCCGGACTCACTCTCGCTTTTGATGGGTGCTGCCCGCTAGCACCTGTTTTCCTGTCTGTGAAGTGGGAATAATGCCACCCCTCTTGCAGAGTTGCTGTAGCACCTGTCCTCAAGCCCCTTGTGTACCGTCAAGTATCGTATCAATGGCGGGCCATCGATCTTTCTGTTCTCGAGGCCTGCACCATGCTGCCACGCATGGCCGTTTCCTCACTGTCCTGGAAGCTCCCCTGTGGAACTTGGCGTTCTGAGCCTTGAGCCCTTTCCCTTCTCCTGCTCAGGCCTGCAAGATGAGCGGTCCGGGGCTTTGCAGAGGAAAGGGGAGCGCATTTTCACCTGCTTCTAGAGGTATCGATGTCCACCCCTGTCAGCCGGGGTGGGAAGTAACTTGTCATCACGTCCTGGTCAGACTGGGAACAGAACACTCGGATTAAAAACGTGCTCAAATGCAGACAGCCAGGCCTGGCTCAAATCAGAGTGTGGATTTAGCAAGCAGCGCCCCTCAAACCTGCTCCCGGATGGCAGCCTACTCTGGGGTCCCTGGCGTTGGGGGCCAGGCGTGCAGGCTGGGGCGGTGGGCACTCGGGGGTTACAGTGCTCAGGGTCTGGTTTTGCATCTGACTAATACCTCGTGGCATGGAGCTGGCCCTGGGCGCGGGGGACGCCCCTCAGGTCTTGGCTTTGAGAGAGAAGCGAGCAGGCTTATCTTGGTTCTCAGTGCCATCGTTTATGGAAAGGGGTCACTCCAGGACAGCCCCTTGCCGGGGCGCTCGTGCTCCTGCAGCTCCTGGGTCCTCCTCCCGGCCCGCATCCTTCCTTTGCACCACCTCCCAGAATCCTCCTGGGCTTTCTCTGGGGCCCTGCCGCTCGGGCCTCCCCCAGCCTGGCCATCTGCTAGGCTCTCTGGTCCTGGTCAGTCACTTCTAAAACAGGGATGTCACCTTTCCACCTGGCTGGGGATCTCCCAAGGTTGGGGCCCATGTGTTAAGTCTGTTTATGCAGGAACTGGGCCTGGGGAGAGAATCCCCAAGAGAGGAAAGACACTCTTCCGTCAGTGGGCCGCATTCTGATTCCTCAGCTCAGTATGCATGCATGAATGAATGAATTCATTCATTCATTCATAGCACCTATTGCCTGACTCCGCAAAGACAACGATCCAGACAGACATCCTATCTTCTCAGAATTTAATTTCTAGCTACCACTAATAGATAGTAAACTGAATATGTGGATTATGTAGTGTAATGGAGTTTTATACTTAAAAATGATTGGGAAAAATGAATGAAGGGAGGAAGGGTATTCGATAGTAGTGTGAAGAGATGGAATTTTTTTGAAGGAAAGCTTTTTAAAAATGAAGATATAACTCACGTATCACGAAAGCCACTACTTTTAAAGTGTACAATTTACTCCTTTTTAATATTGTCACAAAGCTGGACATCTATTGCTGCATTCTGACTCTGGAATATTTTCATCACTCACAAAGAAATCCCATGGTCATTACCAATCACTCCCCAGTTGCTCTTGCACCAGGCGCTGGAAGCTAATAAATTATGTTTTGTCTCTATGGATTTGCCTATTTTGGATGTTGCAGATTAAAGTGATCGTAAAATATGATATGTGGCCTTTTGTGTCTGACTTCTTTGATGAGCCTTATGTTTGTGCGATTCCTCCATGTACAGCACACATCCATACTGCATGCCTTTATATGGCAGAGTAATATTCCATTGTAGACACACCCATACTACATGCCTTTATATGGCAGAGTAATATTCAATTGTAGACACATGCATACTTCATGCCTTTATACAGCAGAATAATATTCCACTGTATGGGCATACCACATTTTTTTGGTCCACTTATATGTTGATGAACATTTGGGTAGTTAACTCATTTGAGTTGTGAATAATGCTGTTAGGAACATTCGTGTGCAGGTTTTTGTGTGGGCACGTTTTCATCTCTCTGGGGTAGGTAGAAAGACACAGTTTTATGTAAGTGATCAGAGGATGCCAAGGGAAGGTGACCTTTGATCAAAGACTTGAAAGAGCCGAGGGTGCCGGCTGTGTGCAGGACTGCAGAGGGGGGTGGGAGGCGCAGGGAATGGCGAGTGCAAAGACCCTTCTCCCAAGAACCTAGAAAGCAAGTCTTGACCTCCCATATGGGGGAACCAGGAGTTTTGGCCATGAGAGGTTAGTGCAAGGTGGATTGTAAAGGCTTCTCTTTCCAAATGAAGAGCCCGAGTCCCAGGACAGAAGGCTTTTGACCTATCCATCTTCTTTCTATCTAGAAAGCTAATGTAATTTCAGGAAGTAGGGCAGCCCTCTTGTGACCATGAAGCTGAAATCCACGTGCTCAAGACAGATGAGCAGAAAAAGCTGGGTGCTTGGTGGCCTCTTGAACTGCTGCCTGAGCCTGGGGCTCCCTGCCCCTGGTGTTTTGTTTTAATGACACAAAGAAAACCCTTTCTTGTCTAAGCCACTCTTGTCTGGTTTTAAGGTACTTGCAGCCAAACGCATTCCTCACGGATGGAATGTCTCACCCAGAACATGGCATTCCCAAGTACCCCAGATAGACGGCTGCCTGCTCAGCACCCACATGAGGAGGCCTGGGAGACATTCCAGACCCTCTCTGCCCTACTTCTCTCTGTCCCTGCAAGCTGGCCTCTGCGTTGGTCACCGGGGCTGAGGTCTCCCCAGGCTGGCCTGTTGGACTCTGGGTGGGTCTTTACTACCTTTGCATACCTCAGGTCCCTTCCGCCGGGAATCCCTAACTCCCCTCCCCACCTGCACCTGGGGAGTGTCCCTCATCCTCCAAGAAGCAAGCAGGGCATCTCAAGTGACTGGTCCCTTTTCCTAGGTGTCCCCTGAGCACTTACACTTGACACCAGTGTTGGAGCATATCTCAGGGGGAAATGACATTTGTGTGTGTTTGTGTGTGTGTGTGTGTGTGTGTGTGTGTGTGTGTGTGTGCGCGCGCGCATTACTGGGGATTGAACTCAGGGGCATTCTACCTCTGAGCTCCACCCCCAGCTCTATTTTTTATTCTTTATTCTGAAACAGGGTCTCACTAAGTTGCAGAGGGGCCTCACTAAGTAGCTGAGGCTGGCCGTGAACCTGCGATCCTCCTGTCTCAGCCTCCAAGTACTGGGATTACAAGCATGCGCCACCACACC
>PVLC010045227.1:0-11874 GCA_004027655.1 Graphiurus murinus | reverse complement strand
GGTACTAGGGATTGAACTCAGGGGCGTTCTACCTCCGAGCCAAACCCCCAGCCCTATTTTTTTATTCTTTATTTGAAACCGGGTCTCACTAAGTTGTGGAATGCCTCACTAAGGAGCTGAGGCTGGCCGCGAACCTGGATCCTCCGGTCTCAGCCTCCCGAATGCTGGGATTACAAGCGTGCGCCACCACGCCCGGCTTCCAATTCTACTTTTTACTCTGCTTTTAACTCTTACCCTCCTCCACGTAAACAGCGGGCATGAGTTTCCTCCTGTGTCCGGGGCACAGCGTTCACGACTTGCCCTCTCTCGAGGAGTAACTGAGCGAAGACACAGCTTGCACGTAGAGAGGGCCCAGTGGTGAAATTTCAGACAATTTCACTCTGAAATTGTCTCTTTAGCATTGACAGTTCTTCTTCGCGAAGCTGAGCAAAAGATTGTTCTCCAGGAGGCTTGTAATAAGTACTACCAGAAATGGTTCGGAACCTATGCTACCATAGTGCGGAAAGGGATGATCTGTGGCAACCATGAAGTGCTACATACTCCTTGCAAGGTCAGTTCAGGGACCCCGGCCGCCTGTGTGTTTGGGTATCCCTTCCAAGGTCCCTCCGTCTCAGGTGGCAGGCCTGAGTCCTTCACTGTCTCCTCCCTTTAGCCCGCCTTGGGTTCAGGATGTTGACAAGGACAGAGGCCCCACGACCCCTCCTGGCTTGCTCCTTCCACCGGGCTCCCTGATGGGGTGTTACCGTTGGGGGTGGAGCGCGCTGATAGCGCATGCGCTCATTGGTTCTCCCGCACGCAGCGGTGATGGCGGCGCATGCGCTCATTGGGTCTCCCATGCACGCTCGCCACGCTAGTACGAGCATCTTCTGTATTGTCCCAGCAGACCTCATCTCAGCCCCACAGCGCACACTTCGTACCTGTAATGCAGGTGTGGAGGGCGAGACCCAGAGATCCTCGCTCCAGGTCCTCCTGGGGCACCTGTATGACCCCGGGCCCGGGCTCTGCCCTCTGCCCCGTGCCGCATTCCGAGGAGGGGGCGCTTGGGCCGGATCTGAGCAGATGAGTGTTTGGGTTTCTTGGAAAGAGGGGAACGGCGCTGGAGGGAGAGGCCGGAGGTCTGAGGGTGCTTCTTATGTGTAAGGCTGTTTCACATAGCTGGAGCGACAGGGTCACAGGAGTGGCAGAGCTGTGACTTGGAGCCGGGGGCGCCGTGCCAGGCAGGACGGGAGGGGCTGGGGGGCAGGGAGGGACAGATCTGCCTTGAGGGGAGGGAGCCCCCCAGTGGTGCGTCGTGTGGACTCCGCCCGGGAGCTTTTGTTCAGCCAGCCGGGCGTGATCTTGGAGTGTGAGCAGGGCTTGTGCCGCCAGGCGGGGAGGTGAGGTGGTCAGTTCTGTGGGCTGGGGGAGCGGGACAGGCGGAGGAAGCCCCTGTGGGTCTCGTCTCCCTGGGGAGTTGGTGGTGGAGCCAGCGGAGCAGGCTTGGGAGCGGACATGGGGCATCTGCCTGAATCGGAGGGTTTGGGATGTGTTGCCCCCAGGGTGCTGGAGATGAGTGGGTGGGACTGGATATGTGGGCTTGGGCAGAAAGAGGTCTTAGGGTGCAGGTAGGACTTTGGCATTCTCCATACAGTTCCAATTCTCAAAATACTTAGAGTTCTGGCGGCCCAGGACTGACAGATCCAAGCCGTCGGCCGGCTGAAGCTGGGCTCTGCAGGGTCTTTTCTTTTTTGGGGGGTACTGGGGATAGAACTTAGAGGCATTCTACCTCCGAGCTACACCCCTAGTCCTATTTTATTATTTTGAAACAGGGTCTCACTAAGTTGCGGAGGGCCTCACAAGTTGCTGAGGCTGGTCGAGAACCTGCGATTCTCCTGTCTCAGCCTCCCAAGTACTGGGATTACCTCTGCAGGGTCTTTGCTCTGTCAGGCTCATGAGAAGTTTGGAAGGTCACAAGGAAGGGGGTCACTCAAAGTGAGCTTGGTGTATTGCAGCTGGAGGGGGCCCTGCCAGAGCACCAGGGAGGGAGTAGCTTTGCTGAGAAGATGCTACCGTTTCCACATTAACCTTTTATCTCAAATCTCAGGTGCACAGAGCTCCGGGCCTGGCGCGTCCGTTGGCATTCCTGGGGAAGCCCTGGTGCCGTCTCCGGGAGCACTGTGGTATGCTCAGCCGCTCCGTGGGGATCCTTTGTGGCCCCTGCAGTCTGTTTCTTTCTCTTTCTGCAGGGAGATTCTGGGGGCCCTCTGGTCTGCGAGTTTAACAAGACCTGGATCCAGGTGGGGATTGTGAGCTGGGGCATCAACTGTGCTTTAGACCTTCCTGCCGTTTACACGGAGGTCCTCTCCTACAAGGAGTGGGTCAAAGGCATTTTAAGTAAGGCTCCTCGTGTGCAGTCCACGGGAGCCTGCTTCCTGCTCATGTGTGTGGTGTTCCTCCTGGGCATCCTGGTGACCCCGTGACCACCCCCGGCCCACACCCCTCCTGGTTCTGAGTCCCCACCAGGCCCTCCTGTCTCCCCTTCCCCCCCAACACCCTTTCCTCAAGTTCTGGCCGATCCACTGTCCCTGGGGAGACCCAGGGGAGCGTGCGGGGAGACTGGGGCCCTCCAAGTGTTCGTCCTGCTGCTCCCGGGGCTGTGCTCTGCCTGTGGAGGAGGAGGGTGAGCAGGGCCCAGCTGGAGGGCCAGCGGCCTGCTGTAGAGAGCATGACCTCAGGGACATCTTGGAGAACATCTCCCACAGGAGAGACGCCGCCATGATGCCACACCTGCTGGACCCTGCCCCAGGGGGCCCTGTCACCCAGCCAGCAGCCTGGTGACCGCCATGGGGAGTGGAGGAGGCTGCCAGGTCCTGCCCAGGCCAGTCCCCGCACTGCACGTCCACCTCAGTGGTCTGGGGCTGGCAGAGGCTCCCCTGCACCCCAGTGTGGACTCCGGCCCTGCAGGGCCACCCGGCCTGGCGCCCCTTCCTCAGTGCCCTAGTGGCTGCATCAGGGCCACCCCAAGTTGTGTTGAGGCCGTTTTGAGCGTGGAGACTTCAGGTGTGACCTGAATAAACATTTGGACAGCGTCCTGCGTGTTCCCTGGGCTCCGCTCACCGGGGTGTTTGGTTGTACCCAACATCCTTGTGGGGAACGGGCCCCACTTGACCGAGAAACCTGGTTCTTGTTAAGTTCTTATAGAAGACAAGACCACCTGTGGAGATGGGCGTCCTGTGGGTGGCTTCGACGTGTGGCTCTTGCTCCCTGCATCTCTGCAGCCGGGTGTTCAGCCCAGCTTCCTTCCCACGGGGAGTTGTGTGACAGTCACTACCTTCTATTCGCGTTCTGTCCCCTCACGGGGCCTGGTGTCTCTGTGTCCCAGGCTCCTGCCCTTTGGCCCTCTGTGCTGTGTCTTAACCCAGCTACCAGCTACCAGCGGGCTCCAGGGGGTGAACATTCTGGCAAGTCCATTTGCTCTGCCCACTCTCAAGAGTGTCACCATGGGATCCGTCTCTTTGTGAATACAGCAGCCATTGCTTTAAGAAACCACTGGCTATCCACGGAGTGACAAAATGAATTTAAGCGGTTTTTTTTTTTTTTTTTTTTTACTAGAACATTGTTTTACTAGAAGGATCCGGTGTTCGTGGTCAGCAGGCAGCTTTGCTTCTTTCTTTCGTACTGAGGAATCGAATCCAGGGGCATTCTACCTCTGAGCTACACCCTTAGCCCCATCTAAATTTTTGTTTCGTGGGTGTGGTGCTGAGGATTGAACTCAGGGGCATTCTACTTCTGAGCTACACCCCTAGCCCTGTTTTTATGTTTTATTTTGAAACAGGGTCTCACTAAGTGGCGGAGAGCCTCATGAGGTTACTGAGGCTGGCCGCAAACCTGTGATCCTCCTGTATCAGCCTCTCAAGTACTGGGATTACAAGCATGTGCCACCTCACCCAGCTCAGAGGGCAGCTTTTCTTCTGCCCTGTGGTTCACACTTTACCTTGGAGAGGATCCCCAGAGGGCTTGTCGAAAAACAGCTGACTGGTTCTAATGGGATTTTCTCAGTCCTGTAGGTCCTCTCGGGGGACCTGCAAAGGTCCGTTTCTCAAGAGGTCCTGGGTGTTGCTGCTGCAACTCACAGAGCCCTGAGAACGCACACAGTAGGACAGAGGCAAGAGAAGGCAAGCAAGGGGATTCAGAGACAAAAGTGGTCTCCGAGGCCACACCCCACCAGCCTAGTTACCCAGCACAGTGAATTTACACTGATGAGATTACAAGCGTCGGTCTAGCTGCATCGACTCTGAACTTCAGTACCTGCGCTCTCCTATGTCCAGCCTTATCACTTTACTACTGTGACCTGCTCGGGCCTGGGTGGGTTGTGGTCACCCTGCACTGGACAGGAAAAGGCCCGTGTGGGTGGTCATCCCCCATCGCTGCCAGACCCAGCAGACCAAAAGTAGCATCCTTCTGCAAAAAGCCCCGCGAACACCCAAGGCCCGGCACAGGCCACCTTACCCTGCGGCGACAGCTTGGTCACGGGGGTCTCCGGAAGAGGACCAAGGCCTTTCTTCGATTAGGTCCTCCTCTGGTATCATTCTTCACTGATTCCAAACACTGCGTTCTTTTCCCTTCTTATACTTCTAACATCTTTCTGAGTGGATTCTAAGATCAGTAGTAACTGCAGAACTCCGGGTGCACCAGGTCCCAGGTCCCGGCACCCTCGCCACCGGGTTGTGCGGCACTGTCACACGCTCTGGGAACTTGCTTTCATGGGGTTTGCCCCGGGGGACAATCACAGACTCGGGGATCCCGGGTCATCGCCAAGAAAGCATAGAGTAAGATGGGGAGCCGTCAGTCCGCGGGGGTGGGGTGGGGGGCATCATGCATCGAAGGCACATGCGGGGGGGGGGTCGCAGGCGCGTGGGGGCAGCGTCATATGGCGGATGCAGGCACTTGGTGGAGGCGCGTCACATGGGGTACCCCGAGCACGTGCCGGGTGCATCACGTGGGGGCCGTGGGCACGTGTCGGGAGCATCACGTCGGGGGCGTGGGCACGTGCCAAGCGCGTCACGTGGGGGGGCATGGACACGTCACGTGGGGCCGTGGGCATGTCACGTGGGGCGTGGACACGTCACGTGGGGCCGTGGGCACGTGCCGGGCGCGTCACATGGGGGCGTGGCACGCAGGCACGTACTGGGCCTGTCAGGTGAGTTTCACGCCCCCCCCCCGAGTGCGTCACGTGGGGCGCATGGACATGTCACGTGGGGGGCGTGGACACGTCACGTGGGGCCGTGGGCACATCACGTGGGGGCCGTGGGCACGTGCCGGGCGCGTCACATGGGGGCGTGGCACGCAGGCACGTGCTGGGCCTGTCAGGTGAGTTTCACGCCCCTCCCCCCGAGAGCGTCACGTGGGGGCGCCGGGCACGTGCTGGGTGTGTCCTGTGTCATCAGCCGTCGCCCTGTCCCCCGCCGCGAGGTGGCGCCGGGCTCATGGCAGCCTCGCTGAGCCGCCCCGGGGCATCGGGGCCCTGGGCCCTGGGTCGCCTTGTGCTGCTGCTGCTGCTGCTGGCGCCGCCCCCGCCGCTGAGCTCGGGTGAGCACCTCCGGCCTGCGCCTCCGTGTGCACCGGGGCCTCTCCCCGGCCCCTCTGGCCTCCTCAGGCCGCCCCTGAGCCCAGCCTGCCCTCGTGCCTCCGCCCCTCCCTCCCCAGGCCTGAGGTCCCCGTGTCCTCCGTCCCGGCAGCGGGGCCCAACAGCCCGCACTCCTGATCCGCATCCACTCGAAGGCGGCTTCCCCTACCCAGCCTTCTTCCCTGACCTCCTGTGTAACCCAGCGCCCCTTGCTGCGGGCGGCTCATTTTCTCAAGAAACACGCCCGCAGGTACTGTGCTCCTTGACGCCGCACCCAGGGTCCCCCCCCCAAGCCCCACTGTGCCCGACACAACCGCGCCTCCTCCTTGAGGCGGCAGAGAGGGGCCTGGAGCTTGGCGCTCTGCTCCCTGCAGCCCCCTTTGCTGTTCCCGCCGGTACGGTCCTGGTCCTGGCCCTTCACGTTCTCGGCCTCATCCTTCATCCTTGGCCCTCACCGTCCCTGATCTTCCTACCATTCTCTCGTTCTTTATCCCCTTGGGCCTCCAGATTCCCCTCTGCCTGGGACTGAGGCCTCTCTCCTCCCATCTGCCCCCACCCCTGGCTGTGGCGGGCCCCTAAAGTGCTGTCTGGTCCTCGCTGGCTCCTGGGGGGACTCCTCTGTCCTGGGCTTTGCGCTGCCTCTGGACGTGGGGGCCTGCCCTGATCCCAGAGAACCTCTCAACTCTGGGGTCCCAAACAGACGAGGCTTCCTGCAAGCCGGCTTCTCTTGCTTCTCATCCTTTAACTGGTGGAGGGCAGCCCCTTGTCTCTAAATCCAGAAACGGTGCCGTCCTAGACCAACCTCCCTCCTAAAGCCTCACATTCCTTACCTGTCTGTCTCGCAGTGACTTCCCCACGGGGACCCCTTCACTCCTCCCCGGGGTCCTGCAGTAGCTCTTAGGGGGTCTAACGGCCCTTGTCCTCTCTCCGTCCTGTCTGTTCCCTCTGCTGCCATCCCAGGCTGAGCCTGAGCCTGCTACAGTCTTCCTGCGTGGCGGCTGGCCCCTGCTCCCCCCTGGCCTGGCCTGTCTCTTGTGCCCTTGGGAGTCTCCAGGGTGCACTACCATGTTTCTTCTGCAAAGAATTTCATTCCCGCTTTTCATTTCTCATTTACCTTCTCATCTCTAAGACCTGGCCCAGAAGCAGGGCGTGGTGGCGCATGCTTGTCATCCCAGTAATTGGGAGGCTGAGACCAGAGGAGCCACCAGGTTCGTGGCCAGCTTCAGCAGCTACTTAGTGAGGCCCTCTGCAACTTAATGAGACCCTGTTTCAAAATAAAGAATAAAAAATAGGCCTGGGGGTGTAACTCGGAGGTGGAACGCCCCTGAGTGCAATCCCCAGTACTGCAAAAAAAAAAAAAAAAAAAAAAAAAAAGGACCTGACCTTGTAGTCCCTTCTCCCAGAATCCTCTTCCCTTGGCCCACCCGATACTGGGCCCTGTCCCACTGACCTCATGTCTCCCTGCTGAGCAGCGTGTTGCTGGAGGGCAGGCTCTGTCACACCTGTCTTCCCAACCTCTAGCTCCAGGCTGGCCTCAGAGTGGGGGAGTAGAAGTCTCTGGATGAATGTGCCCCCCTTTGCTGCCTTCCAGGTGCCGGCTCTTGCTTCATCTTTGTCTCTCTTCTCTCCTCCAGGTCACACAGAGAACTCCATCAAACCAGGTAGGTTGGAGGCCCCTGCCATAGGACCAGCTTCTGCGCCCCGGAGGCTGTGCCCTGAAGGGCGTGTTGTTGATAGTGTTCTGGGCTGGCAGGGAGCAGGAGCTTGTTCCAGCAGGCCTGCCTTATAAAGATCAGCCGGTTACTTTGCCAGGCGAGGTGGCACAGTTCTTGGGAGGCTGAGAGAGGAGGACCACAGTTTCAAGGCTAGCCTGGGCAACTTAGACCCTGGATAACTTCCTGAGACCCTGTTTCAAAATTTAAAAATAAATAAATAAAAATAAAAAGGACTGGGGTTGTGGCTCAGAGGTGGCATGCCCCTGGGTTCAATCCCCAGCACCTGTGAATAAATCTGTCCCTGCCAGGGTATCGGACTTGCTGGTCTAGAGCAACGCACCTGGGCCTCCGGAGGGAGTGCAGAGCCTCTTTGAATTCAGCCCAGGTTGTGTGCCCATCAGGAGACCTGTCCAGGAAGCTGGCCCAGACCCTTTCCCACTCCGTTTTGGGTTCTAGATAGTTCAGTTGCAGATGGAACCTCCTGAGCACCGGGGCTCTGTGTAGACCCTAGCTCCCGAGTTTCCTGTCTGTTTTCTTAGATCTCGGGGCAGAAGGTTGGGTGACCCCTGCCTCTCTGAGCCTCTGTTGTCCCAGGTCCTGCCAGGACTCCCTTCCAATTCATGAATGATTGATTGGTTGATTAGTTATTCCTGCCGGGCATGGTGGCACACCCTTGTAGTCCCAGTACTTAGCAGTATGAGACAGGAGGATTGCAGGTTCATAGCCAGCCTCAGCTACGTAGTGAGGCCCTCTGCAACTTAGTGAGACCCTGTTTCAAAAATAAAATAATAAAATAGGACTGAGGGGGTAGCTCGGGGGTTGAACGCTCCTGGGCTCCACCTGTAGTGCCGCCTGGGCACGCGCGCACGCACACACACACACGTTAGTTATTCCTGTTTCTGTCCGTGCTCCACTCCTGTACTCTTTCTTTCACCCCCCCCCCAGACTTTCTTACAAAAACACACATTGCTGTTATGTGTGTATGTGATTTTATTTATGGAAATTGTATGTACTTGAGATCTCTTTCCTGTTTTTTAATTAGCCCGTTAAATTTTTTTAAGCTGGGCGTGGTGGCACACGCTTGTAATTCCAGTACTTGGGAGGCTGAGACTGGAGGGTCCAGGTTCACGGCCAGCCTCAGCTACTTAGTGAGGCCCTCCGCAACTTAGTGAGACCCTGTTTCAAAAAATAAGGAGTAAAAAATAGGGCTGGGGGTGTAGCTCAGAGGTAGAATGCCCCTGGGTTCAATCCCCAATACCACAAAATAAATAAATAAAATTAAAAATTGGACCAGGTACAGTGGTGCACACCTGTCATCTCAGTACTTCAGAGGCTGAAACAGGAGGATCACGGGTTCTTGGCCACCCTCAGCAACTTAGAGAGACCCTGTTTCAAAATAAGAGATAAAGAGGGGCTGGATGTATAGCTCAGAGGTAGAGCGTCCCTGGGTTTAATCCCAGTTACTGCAAGAAAAAAATTTTTCTTTTTAATTTGGAAATAACTTTAAAGTGTTACACAACACTGCAAAAATACAGTTAATACAAGGAACATATATATCCCCCCCCCTCAGAATATAGCATTTTATAAAATTGCTGAATACTGTGGAATGTATCTTCTGAGAATATTCTTATACATAACTACAGCATGATTATCAGCTCCAAAGGTTTACATGGAAGCTGGGTGTGGAGGTAAAACATCTATGTTCCCAGTACTTGGAAGGCTGAAGTGGCTGAGTTTGAGGCTAGCCTCAGTCACTTAGTGAGACCCTATCTCAAAAATAAAAAATAAGCTGGGTATGGTGGAGCACGATTGTAAGCCTAGTACTTGGGAGGCTGAGACAGGAAGATCACAGGTTTGCAGCCAGCCTCCTTACTTAGTGAGGCCCTCCACAACTTAGACCCTGTTTCAAAATAAAGAATAAAAACAGGGCAGGTGATATAGCTCAGAGGTAGAATACCCCCAACACCACAAAAAACAAAAATAAATAAATAAATTAATTAAATAAGTAATAAAAAATAAGAAAGAACTGGGGGAGCCGGGTCTGATGGCACTCGTCTGTAATCCCAGTGTTTGGGAGGCTGAGACAGGAGGATTGCAGGTTCATGGCCAGACTCAGCAGCTTAGCGAGGCCCTCTGTAACTTAGACTGTTTCAAAAAATAAAATAGGGCTGAAATGTGTAGCTCAGGGGTAAAATGCCCCTGGATTCCATCCTCCCATCCCCAGTGACACACACACACACACACACACACACACACACACACACACACACACACACACACACACCCCGACATAGAATTCAGCTTTTTTTGACTGGGCAGTGTGGAACCTTTTGCATCAGAGATGCAGCAAGCACCCTCGCTTTTCTAGGGTCCCCCGACACAGAGCTGTGGTCCTCATCCTGGGACCCCCTTTCTGCTTCCCCCTTGTTCTGAGGCTCTGAGCTGATTGTGCGATGCAAACCTCGGTCTTCCTCTCCTGCCGTGGCCTCTCTGTGTCTCTGTCTTGATGCTGTCATCTGTCCTTGCCACCCCTGCCTCACTCATGACCTTGGGCCGGCCGCCGGCCTCTCCCCGCCCCCCCCCAGACTCCCTCTCTTTGAGATGAGAACAGCCCCTGACCTCACAGCCCTGTGGGGGTGCATCTCTCCTTACTCTCCTCCCTGCCGTCCCTGTGTCTCTGCTGTGCTTGGCCCTGCAGTTTGCGGCAAGTCCTGGTCCTCCGAGGATCTGAACGACAACCACCGCTGGCCCTGGGAGGTGAGCCTCCGGCTGGAGGACAAGCACATATGTGGAGGGGCCCTCATTGACCACAGCTGGGTGCTGACCGCCGCTCACTGCATCAAAAGGTGAGAGTGGCCCTGGAGACCCAGAGCTGCAGAGCCCAGCCCCTCGTCCCGGTCTCTCCTGTCAGACAGCGTGGAGGGGGTTGGGGAGAGTGGAGGGGCGGCCCGACGGGGAGGAGTCAGGCTCTGGGTCTCTCAGGGACCCCAGGAGAAGCCCAGCACCTGCCCCCACCCAGGAACGTGCACGTGTAGCAAGGCCCAACGCCTGCAGCGCAGCGGATAGACCCGGCCACCTAGGATGAGCTGGGGCCCTGGACGGACAGGCAGGTGGATCTCCAGGGCAGATGGGCAGGACAGGCAGGCGGATCTCCAGGGCAGGTGGGGCAGGACAGGCAGGCGGATCTCCAGGGCAGGCAGGCGGATCTCCAGGGCAGGCAGGCGGATCTCCAGGGCAGATGGGCAGGACAGGCAGGCGGATCTCCAGGGCAGATGGGCAGGACAGGCAGGCGGATCTCCAGGGCAGATGGGCAGGACAGGCAGGCGGATCTCCAGGGCAGGTGGGCAGGACAGGCAGGCGGATCTCCAGGGCAGGTGGGCAGGACAGGCAGGCGGATCTCCAGGACAGATGGGCAGGACAGGCAGGTGGATCTCCAGGGCAGGCAGGCGGATCTCCAGGGCAGGTGGGGCAGGACAGGCTGAGCCCCGGCGGGTCAGGAGGAGGGAGAGAACTCTTGCAAGAGCCAGATGCGTGCCTGGGAGGGGCACAGGTGCCTACCAGGCGGGGCTCTCTACCTCCCGCAGCACCAAAAACTACTCGGTGATGCTTGGCTCCCCAAAACTGCAGCCTGTGAGCCCCACGAAGGCCCTCTGGGTGGCCGTGAGGGACATCGTCTTGCACCCCAAGTTCTGGGGCCGCACCTTCATCAAGGACGACATCGCCCTCCTGCGTCTTCAGGACCCCGTCACCTTCAGCAAGGACGTGTGGCCCATCTGCCTCCCGGAGCCCAGCTTTAACCTGAAGGTTGGGACCCAGTGCTGGGTGATGGGCTGGGGCCAGGCCAAGCAGCGCTTCTCAGGTGAGCGGGCTCCAGCTCCCCACCCCCCGCCCCGTCTCCTCCTGGGCCTCCCTGCCGGACCTCCCCTGCCGGACCTCCCCTGTCCTGGGGCCAGAGGACACTTGGGTTCTCCGGAGGGCCTAGGACGGCTCCTGAGTAGCGAGCACTGTCGGGGTTACCAAGGCACCTCATTCAGGTGCAGCGTCTGGGCTGGCCACAGTCGCCTCCTCATACAAGACTCAGTGTTGGCCATTCCCTCCCCCCTGAGCATCTTCCCGGTGCTGGGAGCCCTGCCTGCAAGGACGTGGCAGCTGAGCGGGGGCAGGGGGAGAAAAGTGGCAGAGACCTTGTGTGCGAGCTGGAGGTCTAGCTGGACTCTGGGCAGAGGTGCTGCTCTGGATGTCTGGGGGCGGGAGGGGGGCAGTGCTTGCCAGGGCAGAGGGAGCAGCCAGTGGAGCCAGGACCTGCCTGAGGGACAAGCGCACAGTCGGACCCAACTTGTAGGTGGCCGTGTTGGGACTTGATGGCAGCCCGCCTTGGTTGTCAACAGCAAAAGCTTCCCAGAGCTGAGCATGGTGTGCACACCTGTAATCTCAGTACTTGGGAGGCCAAGCCAAGAAGATCACAGGTTTAAGGCAATTCAGTGAGACTTGAGGCAAACTAGCAAGACCTGGTTTCGAAACAAATTTTTTTTTTTTTTTTTTTTTTTTTTTTTT
>PVLC010045226.1:0-11722 GCA_004027655.1 Graphiurus murinus | reverse complement strand
AATTACCTGGACATTGTTCAACTATTCAATCATTAGTTTGGATCCTTCCTCAAAATTAATGAAATCATACTCTCTTTGTTTTGGGCCATCTGGATTCTCTAAAAGCTTTCCAGATGTTTCAAATGTGCAGCCGAAACTGAGACACACTGAGAGGCGAGATTGTTCTGTGTACCTGATTTGCAGGGTACTTACTCCATTTTTTCTGTCAGATCCCTGGATAAAGTCAGTTTCATCCATCATTTTTAGCATTGTCGAAGGAGTTATCAATTTGTTCGAAACCTGTTTTGAGTTCAATAAGCATGCTTTCCGGAGTCTGTAAGAATTAGAAAATGAAACGGATGCCACTTGCTCAATGTCACTTGCAATAATCACTATTTCTAAACCAGAGGACGGCCAGGGACCTTTCAGCTCAATCACCTTGCCCATTATCCCACAGAAGCAGCAGGGAAGATGGAAATGATGTTGAACAAAAGCGAATGAAGCCATAAACCAGAGCTGCTCAAGATGGAGTGTAATGTGCAGACTGTTCTGCTGTGGCTTTCAGCTGGGAATAAGATGGCTGTGAGCAAGGGTACACCGTGATTACTTTCCAAGGCAGCCCCCAAGCAGCAAATGGCCACTGAAATGTGATTCGACAGAGGACAGAACACTCCAGACAGCAGTTCACAGTCCAAGGAAATAATGCATGATGGAAAACGAAGAGTCAACTCCCAATTTTCTCTTCCCTTAATGGAACTATCTGAAACCAGGGAGGGAATTATGCAGGATGTTTGCTTAGAGTATAGGGACATGTAGAGAGTCAAACAGTTCATTCCTGGACCCTATGAATAACCACACTGAAGAATTAGCTGCCTATTTCTCAAAGCTTTTCATTGTTATTTATCCATGAGTTCTGCATCTGATCAGTCAGCCAACCATGGATTAAAAAGGAAAAAATATTCCAGAAATTTTCAGAAAGCAATACTTAAACACTACAGAGGATCCACATGAATGAAGTGATATGTGGATTAGAAAGGCAATTCATAAGCATTGAAAAACAAATAATACTATGTTGCTGATGTCTACTATGTGTAAGGCCTATAATGGCTGTCTGTGTTGAACATGTACAGAAGTTTTCCAAGTCAATACTCACTAAACAATAATGCATAGAAATTATTTATTAATAATTACATTTTATTAGATATTATAAGTAATCAAGAGCTGAAGTACATGGGAGGATGTGCATATCTCTTATGCAAATAGTTATCTATTAGTATTTGTAGGTGATATGGTTCTATGACTCACTTTGATATTAAAGTCTGTGTAGGTTCAGGTCACATATAAAATGGTATGCTAATTGCATATGACCTGTGAACATTCTTCTGTGTATTTCAAATCATCTTTGATTATTTGTAATAACTAAAAATGATATAAATGCTATGTAAATAGTTCTTATATGGTATTGTTTAAGGAATAAAGATAAGAAAAAACTCCATAAATGTTGAGGAGAGTTGTGATCATCATAAGTTTAAATGTATTTACAGATATAAAACCGACAGACCTGAAAGTTTGCCTATATGCATTGATATTACATATATACATGTATACAAAAATGTGCATATATAGATATACCCATATAATATATATTAATACATACCCTGATAATTTTATTAAGCATGCACATGAATACATTTTCATGTCTATAGTCATAGTTCTACCTCACTCCATTCAAATTTGCAGTACTTTTAGTTGTACAGAAAAATCACCTTTTAATTAATTATTTATTAAACATTTAATCAATTATTTTATTGTTGAACATTTAATAAGTTTCTAATTTTTGAACTTAAATCTTATTTTCTTTGGACAAATTTCTGCCTGCTGAATGACTGTGATTAAAAAAAAAAAAAAGAATACACATACAAGTTTTCCCAGGACAGAGATAGTACAAAGAATTTTGAAGGCTAAAACTTGATGTGGATTGCTTTGGTTGAAGAATCAGCTTTTCTTGCTTACCAGGTAAGTAAGTTACTTAGAAAGCTGGTCTCAACTTCTTCATTTGTAAAATAGAAATAATAATATTGCTCATGTAGAGGCCTGAGGAATATATATGTATGTGTGTATACATATGATATTGAACATAGTATGCAGTCATAGCAAGAGGAATCCATGCTTTCTCTTTTAAAGTTTTATTATATGTTTTGCTAGATGGTTTTCTAGCAGAAGAATAATTTGCACACTTTGATCAATTTCTGGCGTTGGCACACTTTTGAACCATGACCCATTTGAAGTGTTAAACTAAACCACAATGATGTTTTCATTTTAATTTTAGTGAAGATGATCACCTCTTCTTATCTATGACTCTTTAAAAACTACTCATGGTTAGTAATTGAGTTTTCTTCTTTCCTACCTTAACCATGAAGTTATTATGCTCTCTTTCAAGGACTGGCAAGCTGTAGTCTATGGTCTTAATCTTCCCTGCTCTCTGTTTTTGTTATTAAAGTTTTACTGAAACACAAACACACTTATTTGAATATGGCCTCTGGCTACTCTTCTCCTTTAATGGCAGTATGAGATAGTTCCCACAAAGTCTAATATTGTCTAATTATTTGCAGAAAACATTTATTGATCCAGCTTGACAGAAATCCTTACTTTACAAGACCATTACTTTTATCTGGACTGTACTTTTGACTGCAAATAAGAGGACAATTATTAAGTGCTTCATGCTCTTTTTAAAATGTTTTTCCCAACTTTTAAGTTAGAGGTATTATTAATCTTACAAATTGTATGTAGATAATTGAAAATCATATAGTACTTCACACCTTATTCTGTGCAACCAGAAGTAACATAGCACCCAAAACAGTCCAATATATTAACATAATACAAGAAAAGTATCCTGTTTTATGCTCCTGAGCTAACACAGAACTTGGTATGAAGTTGGTGTATATGTTTCAGTATAACATTTCTGTTTCATTACAGACCAGATATTTAGGAAATTTAAGTGAATGAGAAACACCTAACGGTTTAATCTTGGATCTACCCTGTATTCATGAGGCTTTTTCCTCTTAACCTTTCAAAATTCTATTCATTTTTCAAGACTATGGTCAAATAATGCATTTCTTAACAGTGTTCTCTAAATCTATATAATTCTCGAACAAACGAAACAACATGCCTCTTGTTCTATATACCACAAGAATTTGGAAAAAATCAACATCATAAAATTAAGACTCCATATTATAATTAAAAGCATATGAGTTTGCCCTTCTTCAATGATTATGATCTCCTTTAGATAAAAGACCCTGTTTTGCATTTCTTCATATATACTTAGCATCCAGCAAATACTGGCCTTGTATTAAGTATTCATTAAATGAATGAATGAGAAATGTAGCCATTGTTAGTTTTAGTCTGGATCGTTTAACTTTCCTCTGCATTAATTTATCCATCATACGTAATATTTCCCCATCACCTCTCAAGGTTAAGATCTCCATCAGTCCACCCTGGATTCAGGTACTTAATTGACCAGGCAACTTGTAGATGACAGTGGTTTATTTCCCTCTCAATGTGGACAGCATTTTTCTCTAAACATTAATAAATATTGACTAGATTTAGAATTCCTTTTTTTGAACAAACTGTTGGCTACTAGAACAAAAAAAGCAAAAAACCCAGACATTTCACCCCAGGCCCAGATTCTTTGCATTATTTAGGGGAGCAAAAGAAGGATGTAGTAGAGAAATCTGATCACCATATTTCCTTAGCTCATTCACTTAACAAACATTTAATTAGGACACAATCTGAAGCAAGTCATGTGATCAATCTTAGAATATCACCTCTTTCAAAGAAATTGTCCTTCCAAAGTGGAGGAGTGAGATATTTGAAAGTTTGTTCTTTCAAGGAGAAAAATCAAACAAAAAGAAATGCCCAAGCTTTACATGCCAATAGACTACATGACTAGTCAAGCCTGAACAGCAAGTTGGTCTTCCTAAAGATAATATTTGTATTTGTGAAATGAAACTTTGTGAGACAACTCCACTGAATACAAACATTTTTATGAATATTTAAATTCATGAAAAACTAAATGAATTTATGGTTGAAATAGATACATCAAACTGGAGCTTGTGTTGGGCCACCCAACACCTTAAGCACTTCAGTTTTATAGATTATAGAAAATATAATTTAAAAAAATTCACCAAACAATTGTCTTAGAGAAAATAGCATTGCATTTGAAGAAATTCGTGAGTTGTCATCTTTGTGGGGTTTTCCATTTCCTGATTATAAACCTTTAAATAAACCCTAAGCATATCTATTTTTTTAGTAATAACTTAAAAGGTATTTTTGTGAGGTAAATGTTAAGTATAATTTTCAAAACACTCAGTTTCCTCAGAGTGCCCCTTAAAAAATAAAATATCCTTCATAGGTTTGTTAGTGCCTTCATAGGTTTGTTTGTTTGTCTTAGAAAAACAAAACAAACAAACAAACAAACAAAAACAAGGTGCTTAACTGGTAGAATTAACAGAAAAACACCAGGGTTCCTATAGCAACGTACACCATGGTAAATTGCTCTTCTTCCTTAGGTTGAGGGAAAATAGAGAAATAAAGCCTAAGGATGCCAGAAATATGCTTTACACATTGATCAACATATCTTAATTACATATACTTACAGGGCAAAATGTAATGTTTTGATATATGTATACAGTGAGAGAGACATGATATAAATAGTAGATCTTTCAGTAATTAAGCCTGCAAGCATATTGGCTTTGGACTATTGTAATTTCAGACACAACAAATATTTGGATACTAAAAGAAAATTAATCAGACACTTTGCCAAAGAAGATATACAGATGGCAAATAAGCACATGAAAAGATGCTCAACATCATTTTTCATTAAATAAATGAAAAGTGAATCAAACACCAAACTTGATTTTGATGTGTGCGAGGCGAGGTATGGGTTTAGTCCTCAATGGCCAATAATGTCTGTTATTTTGTTTGGGAAAAGTGTATGCAAAGTTTATGACAGAAATGATCTTGGTGATTTTAATTTTCTTCTGAGCTATCTACTATCAGTAAGCTACTCAAAGAATAATAAGGGAACTCAGTCCTGGGCAAGCTCTCTCGCCTGCGATCAGTCCAGTAGTCCAGTTTAAAGCCCATCAGGTTGGTGTTTGAAATTCCATTTCAACAATTACTAGCAGGTGATCTTGGCTGAGACTTTCCTTATCTACAATCTGGAAATAGAGGCATTTACCTAAGCGTTGTTATAGGAGTAAATGTGAGATGTCATATAAACCGAGCCCAGTGCCTGAGATATAGTAAGTATACTAGCTCTTTTTATTACCATTACAATTACAGTATCCCAGCACAAGCCAGATCTACATCCCTCCTTGGCATGGCTGATTCAATTCCTAGGCCTGTCCAAAAAAAAATTGTCTGGATTGAACACAGAAGAACAGTTTTCTTGCTGCAAAGTAGAACATATATTTCAAGAAAAATGAAGGGAGGAAGAGAAAATGAAAGACCATCATCCCTTTTATTTTTATACCATGTAGAGATGCTTTTAGCACTTTTAGCTGATAAAAATAAACAATAAGAAAATTGAGGGGTAAAGAAGAGGAAGAAAATTGATGGAGGAACAGAAGTGTTGTTTCAGTGTAGCATTGAGGAGGATAAATATATTCCAGTTTAAAGAGTTTCCAGGACAAATGAAGGCGTCACTTTCTGAGCTCATGTGGAATGGATCCAGAAGGAGAAGAGTGGAGTTTTTTATGTGTGGCTTTATTCTGGCATGGAGTTTTCTTAGAGGAGATAGAAGCTAGATCACCTTGGATGGTTGGTGGATGAAGGGGTTAAGTATCAGAAATAGAGGCAGAAATCAAGAAACTGAAGTAAAGTGTAGTTGGGAAAGCACCTTACCCAACAGAGTTTCCCTTTAATTTAGCTTAAGTAACATCAATTGAAATTTTCCATCAGAGTCTTACAATTTCCTCTGTCTCTGTATTCTCCTTGCACCAGAGAAGGTACTCAAATGTTGTCTTCCTTCCATTAAAGTCCACCTTCAAATATCCTTGAAAGGTACACTTATCCATGTAGGTCTATGTCAGGAGTTGTACTTTTCTTAACAGAAGATACATTTCCTTAGTGGATCATTTTTTTAGATGCAATCATGCCTTTCCTGTGGCTTTCCTCCTGCTAAAGTGCCCTTCCCCCTACTCGGGTGACTACAATCAGATGTGTACTTTAAGTATCCCCCAAAAGGCCATTTTCTTATAAGACATCCAGGTAAAATTAATTATTGTTATATCTTTAATTCCACTCCATTTATCTCAAAAAATGCCAGTGTATTTCAAATACTTGTCCATAAGTCTTGATATTTTTTAAACATTAGTTCCAGTAGCAAACTTATATTACATTCTCAGAAGAATTTCTTGTTTATGGTAAAATGATGTCACCCTATATGCTAGTCAAAACACTCAACTATTTCCCAAAAACAACAGATCTTTTCTATCTAATCTAAATTTATTCTATTGTTTCTTAAGCATACCCTTTGTTACTTTATTCCATGAAAAATATAATTTAAAATAAAATAGGTTTACAATGATTTTCCTTATTAATAAGACAAAGTATTATTTTTAAAAGGAAAGAGAAACTAGGTGTGGTGGTAGACAACTGTAACCCTAGCGCTTGGGAGGCTGTGACAGGAAGATTGCTGGCTCAATGACAGCCTCATCAAAGTAGCAAGACTCTCAGCCACCTAGCAAGACCCTCTTTCAAAATGAAAAAAACAAAAAAAGGGAAGGTGTGTACCTCAGAGGTAGAGTGAGTACCTCTGGGTTCAATTCTCAATACCAAAAATACCCCCAAAATACAAAAAACTATTTCTCTAATACCTCAATGCTACAAATGCTGTACATTCTATCTAAAAACTGAACACCTACTATTCTTCACCAACATTTTAAATGATCAACATTAAGAAGGATTCTGCAGTCAGAATTTAGCTGACAATTTTACTAGTGATTAACAAGGCTGAGAAGAAACTATCTCAACTCTTTCTTAAGTGAGGGTATGTCCCCAGTAGAGTTAATTGGTAGAATAAGATTTTTAAAGTCAGTAGATGGATAGGAGACTGAGATAGGAGGATTGGAGGTTGGAGACAAACCTTAGCAACTTAGTGAGATTCTCAGCAACTTAGAAAGACCCAGTTTCAAAATGTAAAATAAAATTAGACTGGGGTATATAGTTCAGAGGTAGAATGCCTAGGATAAAGATCAGCAAATGTCTTTCATAGAACCAAATCACAAAGAAATATTTTGTTAAACGGTATATATATACCAGGGTTAGGCAACATTCCCAATGTTTTCCTTCTCTGGATGTTTCCAATTTACTTACTTACTTACTTTACTTTACTTATACGGGGGCTTGAATCCAGGAGCATTCTAACTCTGAGCTACACCCCTCAGCTTTTTTAATTTTGAAAGAGGCTCTTGCTAGGTTGCTTAGAGTCTTGCTGCTTTGCTGAGGATGGTCTCAAACCTTCATTCCTTATGTCTCAGCCTCCCAAGTAGTGGGGTTATAATCATGAACCAACACCCCTGGCTTCTCTTTCCTTTTAAAAACAATTTGTTTTATTAATAAGGAAAAGCAGAGGAAACTCATTTTATTTTAAATTATGTTTTTTAATGGAAAATAAAGAAAGAAATGGTATGCCTAAGAAACAATAGGAGAAATTTAGATTAGATTTGAAATAGGGTCTCCCTAAATTGTTTAGTGTCTTACTATGTTGCTGAAGCTGGCCTCAAATCTGTAACATTCCTGTCTCTGCCTCCCAAGTACTAGGATTGCAGGCATGTGTCGTCATGTCCAGCTAGGAAAATATCTTCTTGACTAATAATTAGAGTCACAGAGAGGTAACCTGGTCAGGGTGTGCACATGATAAAGGAAAGGGAGAGCTTAGTGAATACTCAAGCTTGGAGTTTGCTTGGTGTGGTATAAGTGTGTCCTCAGAGAATTGCATGGCAAATTTATGGAGGAAGGTACTCTGATTTGTGTCATATCTTCACAACTGAGGCATCTGGCTAGAGGAAGTTAGCCAATTTGTAAAGATCTTATAGACGAAGATGGAACTGTACATTCAAACTGAGACCCCCTGGTTCTACAATCTACGTTCTGTAGACAATCATGCCCATTGTCACCACAATAATACTTTAGTTACTGGGCTAACAAAGATCATTAATAGTATTAAATTAGGGTAAACAATTATTTAGATAGATAACCACAAATTTAAATATTTTAGAAGAATGAGTTATTTTGATGGTTAAAATCTATTTAGTAAACTACTTAAAAAGAAAAGCCAGGAAGCCAGGTATGGTGGTGCACGCTTGTAATCCCAGTACTTGAGAAAATGAGACTGGAGGATCCACGTTTGCAGCCAGCCTCAGCTACTTAATGAGGCCCCCTGCAACTTAGTGAGACACTGTTTCAAAATAAAGAATAAAAAATAGGGCTGGAGTATAGCTCCAAAGTGAAATGCCCCTGGGTTCAATCCCCTGTAAAAAAAAAAAAAAAAAAAAAAAAAAAAAAGAAAAAACTCTTCTATATCATTTTCCTAATAGCCAACCTTCGTTAAGGCCCATATACAATTCATAAATTATTTCACTGAATTCTTGTTAAACTCTTAGGAAAGAGCTAGTACAGTGTGCCCACATTCTTCCATTCACCATGACATATACCCTGTCTACCATTCCTGATTCTTATCAGTGAACTTATAAGGACTATGTACTCCTCTGCCCCTCTTTTTTTTTCTTTTTCTTTGCTGTCTTCACAGTTCTCTGTGTAACAGTGAAACAGGTTAATATAACCTTTTATTCTTTTGTTCTGTGGTTGCAGAGATGGTAAAAGAGTGCTGAGGTTCATAGTTTCTAGGAGCTGTACCAATCCTTATAGATCCCCTCTGCTCTGCCTACACTTGTGTGAAAGAGGCTGACCCACCCACACTGCATTATTATCCTAACTTATAAAGAAGGGACTGATGTCCAGAGAGGGGAAATGACTTCTCCAAATTCATAGAGGTAGCAAATCTCAGAACTCATTTTTAATCCCATGCTTATCAAATCACATCTACACCAATCTGATATCATATGCTTACCCTCCTTCTTGCATATAAAGATATTCATTTCAACCTCTATTTTCTCTGAAGCCCTTGATTGCCTGGTGTCCTGTAGTGATTAAAGAAATCCAACTCCTAGATCAGTGGGAGGTATTAGTAATATCTTCAGCCACTGCAGGATAAAGTACAATTTTATGAACCTAAGCCTAGTTAGCACAAAAAAAATTTAAAAAGCTATTAAAATCCTCTATAAAATGTACACATGATAATTCACTTCTAAAATGCACCCATTTGTACCACTAAATATTTTCAAATATGAGAGGATATTTCAAGAAATTTCCATAATTTAAAATTCTAATATCAACCTAATGAATGCCTAGAGTGCTATCATGATTCATAAATAAATAATACTATACTGAATTAGAGAAGTGACCAGAGTCAAAGGATAACTTTATAGAGTGGACAGTTGTTGGAGGTCACTTTGTCTGCACAGAGTTTGTCTTCTTTCTGGGGAAACAGGAGGAAATTCTGATATCAATAAGCCATACCAGTAGCCAACCCATAAAATGAGATAATAAGGTACTCTGTGTCTTATAGTCTTATGTTCAGGATTCATTATAATCTATAAAGAATAAGATTTTTCATGGCCCTCTTCTGTCTGCCTCTTCACCTTAATCCCCCAACAATATCTTCATCTCATACACTGGGTGAATAGAACTACTTGATTCTTCCCAATCCCATAATTCATAGCTAGTCTGTATCTTTTCCATACTGCCTGGGATTCTCCCCCAATCTAGGCTGCCTTGTGACTGTCCTTCCCTGTTTAAAAATATAATGAGAACTGCCATCTCCATAAGGGTGTTATTAAATTGCATCAAACTTGGTGCTACCATAGCTGGTATGCACTCCTCAGTTACTAGTAGTGAGTGCATTTATCAATAAACTAAGCTAGATACTCTTTGAAAGCAAGAACCATCTTCTGTTTTCATCTTTGTATCCCTAGATCACAGTAGATATCTTACACTATTAACTTAATAAATAAAAACTGAATAGATATATGAATGAATGATTGTTCAAAAGACAAAGACAGAAGGCAGGGAGGATTTGATAATGTAATTAATAAAAGAAACTGAGAAAGCTTTAATATTAAGATACAGTGTTGAATCTATATAGGTTTAAAATAAGTATAGAATGGATTTCTAGGAAACAAAGATCGATAGGCGTGTCCTATTCTAGAAAGGCCTTTGTGTTTAACTAGCTTACATTTATCCACAAATTAATTTACTGAAAATGTTTACATGTGGCACAATGTTTCTTTTTCTATCAATAGCATTATGCTAGCATAGTAATAAGCCCTGAAATCTGCACTCTTATGATTTCATTCCTGGTCCTTTGTAGTGGAATGAATGACAGCTCTAAACACGTATTTGCAGATGTGATTATGCATCTTGACATGATCTTGGATTCTCTCTAAATGTCATCACAGGTGTCCTTCTAAACTTTATAACAGAGAGGAAGAGGGAGACTTGACACATGAATGAAGAAGAGGCATCATGACCACAGGTGCAGAGGTTGGGGTGAGGAAGCCACAAGAAATGTCAGCAGCCACTAGAAGGTAGGAAAGGCAAGGAATGCATATCACCTAGAGCCTCTGGGCAATACCTCCCTGTCAACACCATGATTTTGGATCAAACTGATTTTGGCTTTCTGGCCTCCCGAATTATGAGAGAATTAATTTCTGTTGTTCCAAGCCACCAACCTTCTGGTAATTTGTTACAGCAGCCACAGGAAACTAATACACCTATAAAACTACCACTGCCTTGCTTCAGTGCTGTCTCTTAATTCATTTACAATATGTTTACTGTATACCAGGCACATTTCTAGATGCTGAAGATGGAAAGGAAACAAGATTCCCTATCCTGTCATCTTGTACCAGGTGCTTATGTCCTTTCTGTACTGCCTCTGGATCTTACACTCTATTTCATTATGGCCCATATCATATTACATTATAGTTTGTTTTTAGGGCTATCATTTCTTAAGAGGAAGGCCTGGTTTTATTCATATTTCTTTCCCTAGGACATTGCACACTGTAGAGTTGAGCATACGTACTCAGAAAATATTTGTGAATTAAATTAAGTTGACTCACAAAGATTCAGTAAAACCTTTCAAAAGAATAAAGGTTTTGCATGTGATTCCATATAAGGACAATTAAAAATGAATACTCTGTTATTTCTGGAATATGGTAATAGTAATGACATTCTGGTAAAGATTCAGACATTTAAAACTGTATGTATTGCAGAACTAATTGATAAGATTGGCAAGGAAGAAGCAGGCTGTTAGCATCCTCAGATTAGTTGTTGAATCACACACTTAAACAGCATGCTTCTGGTTGTTTCTTGGGATGAGATTTCCTATTGGGGGTAATGCAACAGGTCTAGGTTTGGGACATACAGAATGTAAAAGAGTAGAAGAGTAGGCATAAAAACATTTTCTAGAATTTTTCCATTAGAAAACAATGAGGTTGTAGCTGTTATGTAGCTCAATGGTAGAATGTTTGCCTAGCATGTAAGAAACCTATGTTCGATTGCTAGAACTGCAGACAGGGGGAGAGAGAGAGGAGAGGAGAGGAGAGGAGAGGAGAGGAGAGGA
>PVLC010045225.1:0-11874 GCA_004027655.1 Graphiurus murinus | reverse complement strand
GTGGCGCACGCTTGTAATCCCAGCATTCGGGAGGCTGAGACCGGAGGATCCGGGTTCGTGGCCAGCCTCAGCTACCTAGTGAGGCCCTCCGCAACTTATCGAGACCCGGTTTCAAAATAAAGAATAAAAAATAGGGCTGGGGGTGTAGCTCGGAGGTAGAGCGCCCCTGAGTTCAATCCCCAGTACCGCAAAAAAAAAACAACAAAAAAAAAACAAACTATATATTCAATTATGATCTCACTTATTTAAAATATACATATAGGCAGGGCATAGCTGTACACACCTGTGATCCCAGTACTTGGGAGGATAAGACAGGAGGATCACAGGTTCAAGGCCAGTCTTAGCAACAAGGCGAGAATCTCAGCAACTTAATGAGACCCTGTTTCAAAATTTAAAATAATAAAATAAATAGAGCTGAAGTGTGGCTTGGAGGTAGAACATCCCTGGATTTGATATCCAGTACCAAAGCTAAGCGTGGTGGCATACGCTTGTAATCCCAGTACTTGGGAGGCTGAGACTGGAGGATCCGGGTTCTCGGCCAGCCTCTGCTACTTAGTGAGGCTCTCTGCAACTTAGCCCCTGTTTCAAAATAAAGAATAAAAAATAGGAGATTGGGGGTGTAGCTCGGACTGGGTTCAATCCCTATTACCCCCCCACACACACAATCTAGTACCAAAAGTAAATAAATGAATGAACAAATAAATAAAATATACATACAAATGACTGAAAGAAATACATCAAAATATTAATAGTCACAATCATTGGGAAGTGGAAATCTAATATGTACATATAGGAGTTCCAGAAAGAAAGAACAGAGACAGTGAGTAAAATGTTCAATGAATAATTCAAAAACATTCCCAGAATTGAGGAAATGAGTTGCCAGACTGAAAGGATTCTCTGCTCAGCCTAATAGATGAAAACAGATGCACACCATAACACATCATTGCAAATATCTAGTTCAGTCACTAGAATGAAATGCTCGGTTGTGAACAAGCATAATAACCTAAATGCAGATTACTGATTTAACTAAAAATTGCAACATTGATTATATGGGGCAGAGAAAGTGGAGAGGATGGTAAACTTTGAAACTAAACTCTCAACTACCAGAAGTGAATAAATAATGTCTAAATTGATTAACCAAAAGGTAACAGTATATACAATGTCTGGCAAAAATGGAAATGTGTCAATGCTAGAAAAAATTACTAAGAATTTAAAGTAGTTGCTTCTTAGGTAGAAGTCTGGAGGCACTGGGATGGAATAAAATAGAGAATTTTTAGCCGGGTATGGCGGCGCACACTTGTAATCCCAGTCCTTGGTTAGCTGAAACCAGAGGATCTGGGTTCATGGCCAGCCTCAGCTGCTTAGTGAGGCCCTCCATGACTTAGTGAGACCCTGTTTCAAAATAAAGAATAAAAAGTAGGGCTGGGGGTGTAGCTCAGTAGAATGCCCCTGTGTTCAATCCCCAGTACCACAATAATAATAATAATAATAATAAATAAAATAAAAAAGTTTTTGTTGTTGCTATAAGCCTTTTAGAACTGTTTAACTTTTTAAAATATGTCTATGTTTTACTTTAAAATAATTAAAAAATAATTTATACAAGTATACACACTCTTGAAAGACAAATGCCAGACCAATGCATGGGTAATGATGCTAGAATACAGGTTAACTACTCTTTTGTGTGTGTGTGTGTGGTACTGGGGATGGAACCTAGGGGCATTCTATCTCCGAGCTACAGCCCCAGCCCTATTTTTTTTTTTTTTATTCTTTATTTTGAAACAGGGTCTCACTAAGTTGTGGAGGGCCTCACTAAGCAGATGAGGCTGGCCTCGAATCCGGATCCTCCAGTTTCAGCCTCCCAAATATTGGGATTACAAGCATGTGCCACCACGCCCGGCTAGGTTAACTACTCTTTTTTTTTTTTCCAGTACTGGGGATTGAACTCAGGGGCATTCTACCTCCGAGTTATACCCCCAGCCCTATTTTTTATTCTTTATTTTGAAACAGGGTCTCACTAAATTGCAGAGGGCCTCAGTAAGCAGCTAAGGCTGGCCACGAACCCGGATCCTCTGGTCTCAGCCTCCCAAATGCTGGGATTACAAGTGTGCGCCACCATTCCTGGCGGTTAACTATTCTTAAAGTACTAAAATTAATCTCTGATTGTGGGCAGATTTTATAAAAGGGGTATTAGAGAGCTCTAATTACTAAAAGTAATGTCCAATTGTGTGTGTTTAACTGGTAATACTGGGGATTGAACCCAGGGGTATTCTATCCCTGAACTATACCCACAGTCCTTTTAATCTTTTACTTTGAAACAGAGACTCACTAAGTCACTGTGCACTGGCCTCGAACCTGCAATCTCCCTGTCTCAGCCTCCCACGTACTGGGATTACAAGAATGCACCACCACGCCTGGCTTTGCCGGCAGATTTTCAAGAGAAATGTTGATTATTAGCCTGATTCGTTTGAGCTCTACATGAGCAATATAAAATAACATTTCATTGACAGCCATCTGCTTAGTGCAGCAAAACTTACAAATGCCAGTCAGATCCTGATCATCTCCATTAGTCTTGAAAGCCAGACAGTAATTTAGTCTGTGCCTTCTTTTCCTGGCTCACAGTAAGCACTCAATAAGAACATGATGGAAGTGGATACATGTGCACTGAGAAAACAGAAATTAGGTAGGGAAGACAGTAGTTAAAAGCCTTGAATTTGGAATAAAAAAGAATTCCAAGTTTCTTCCCAAATACTTAATAACTGTATGACTGCAGGTGATGTACTTCCTTGGTCTGTTGGTTAATAAAACAGTGGAAAATAAGCCCAGTGAGGTGGTGCACTCTTGTAGTCCCAGTACTTAGGAGGCTGAGACTGGAGGATCTGAGTTCGAGGCCAGCCTCAGCTACTTAGTGAGGCTCTCTGCAACTTAGTGAGACCCTGTTTCAAAATAAAGAATAAAAAATAGGAGTGGGGTGTAGCTTGGAGGTAGAATGCCCTTGGGTTCAATCCCCAGTACGGCAAAATAATAATAATGAATGAATAAATACATACATACTGTGAAAAATAATAGCTCCCACTTTAGAGTTGTTCTGAAGATTAAATGATATGCACAAAGTCTTTAGCATAGTCTAACACATAGTAATCCTTAGATAACTGGTAGCTACAACTATTCTGAAATGGAGACTCCTGAATTTCTTTCTTTCTTTTTTGTTTTTCGCAGTACCAGGGATTGAACCCAGGGGCGTTCTACCTCTGAGATACAACCTCAGGCTATTTTTTATTCTTTACTTTGAAACAGGGTCTCACTAAGTTGTGGAGAACCTAAGTAGCTGAGGCTGGCCTCAAACTTGTGATCATCCTCCTGTCTCAGCCTCCCAAGTACAAAGATTACAAGCGTGTACCACCACGCCTGGCCTGAATTCCTTGTATTTTATTTTCTTAAAATTTTTTTGCAATAGCTGAGTGCAGTGAGTGCAGTGGCACACACTTGTAATTCCAGTACTTGGGAGTTTGACACAGGATGATTGCAGGTTTGAGGTCAGCCTCAGCAATTTAGCAAGATCCTGTTTCAAAATGAAACAACCAGCTAGGCATGGTGGCACATACCCATTATCCCAGTATATGTGTAGCTGAGACAGGAGGATCACAGATTCAAGGACAACCTCATGGAGTAGTGAGACTCTCATCAACCTAATGAGACCCTGTTTCAAAATAAAAATAAAATAGGGCTGAGGAGTGTAGCTCAGAGGTAGAATGCCTCTGAGTTCAATCCTCGGTACCAAAAAAAAAAAAAAAAAAAAAAAAAAAAATCTTGCATCAACCCAAAAGTTTGTTAATGCAAATATTGTCTTGTGTTTACTAATAAGAAAGAAAAGGAGAAAAGGAAGGTTTTTGTCTTATTTTATCTTGCCTATATGTACCAGGCACTGTATACATATTATTATTTTAATAATAACAACAATAATTATCTTTATAACAATAAGGATAAAGTAAACTGGGTGTGGTGGCACCTGCTTGTAATACCAGTACTTGGCAGCATGAGACAGAAAGATTTCAGGTTTGTTACCAGCCTCAGCAACTTAATCAGGCCCTCTGCAAATTAGACTCTGTTTCAAAATAAAATAGGGCTGGGGGTGTAGCTCAGAGGTAGAATGTCTTGGGTTTAATCCCCAGTATCAAAAAATAACAAATAAATATGGATAAAATAACCAACCTGAGAGATGTTATATAATTTCAAAATACTCAATATATATTTATTGAACAAATACTTTGTATAAGGTTCTGTTCAAGAAACTGGCAAAACAATAGTGAACAAGATAGGGTCCCTAATAAAACTTATGTTCTATTAAGGGAGACCGGTAACACAATGACAATGTAATTACATATTGTAATGTAATGAAGAAATAAGCAGGTCCCTGAAACAGAAAATTATTAAGGGACTGTGCTTACGATAGGGTGGTTAGGATCAAAGAGAAAGCTGAACTGAGGTCTGAAGGATGAAAATGGGTAAACTGCAAAGAGGCGAAGGAAGAGAGTTTCAGGAAAGGGAACACCAAGGATAAAGCTCTGGCCAGGGGTGGAAAAGCCAAGAAACTCAGCAGCCTGGCAGTCAGATTCGTGGAACATGGCTGAAGTCGATGGTACAAAAGCCAGATCATGAGGACTTTAACGGGCATGGTAAGGAGTTTGGATTTCATTCCAAGTACAATGAGCAGTTAGTATAAAATTAGAAGGCAGATGAAGAGCATAATCTGGTGTTTTTGCTTAGTTATACTGGTGGTTCATTGAACCCAGAGGCATTCTACCTCCGTAATACGCCCCCCAGCCTTTATTTATTTATTTAGAAACAGAGTCCTGCTAGGTTGCTGAGAGTCTGGCTAACTTGCTGAGGCTGGTCTCTAACCTGTGATCCTCGTCTCAGCCTCCTAAATACTGGGATTACAAGCGGTGCCACCATACTCAGCTCTGACTTTTTTTTTTTTTTTAAATACTTCCCTTGCTGAGTCAATGCAGGAGCGAAGTAAAGGACACTTGCTAAGGAAGTCGATGACTGCCCGATCCTTGGACTATGGTCGTGGCAGAGGAGATAAACCAAACACGACTGCACTAGTCGTGAAGGAGCCAAGGTTCTGGTTAGCACCACGTGTCCAGAGGAGAAAGATTAGTGTGAAGGTAAGGGGATTGAGAGTTCCCTCTTGGATAGGTCCGTTTTGAGACGCCAAAGAGCCCCTGAGCTATCTGTAAAAGCTAAGCTAAGCAGAATGAAGATGACCAGCGATCTGATCCGTAGATGCTAAGTGGAGGGAACATAACAGCTTCCCACTGCAACCGGCCGTTACTTTGCTAAAAGGATAACGAGGTTCTGGTTGTACAGTGCGGCACAGAAGCAAGGCTCCAGGAATCCACCACACTGTAGGCGCCGGCTTCGCTACTTCCTAGGCGCGCGACCCACACCCTAAGTGGGCGAATCAAGACGTGCTTACGGAAAGCCGGAGGACCCCGCGAGCGCGGCATGCTGGGATTTGTAGGCCGCGGCTGCGTGTTTGCGTAACCCCAGACGCCCGCCTACTGCGGCACCTGGAGCCTGTAAAGTGCAAGTCTGACCTTGCTTTCTTGCTTTGGGCTCATATAACGATAACGTCCTTTCAGCTAAACGATAAACTCAGGGTCCTTTCAATGACATTCACGATTTAGTGCTCGTGGTAGCCTTACCTACTAACACTTCCTAATTATCCTTCAAGACTATTTGGGACGCTGTCCCCAGGAAGGCTCTCGCTCTTCTTTGGCTTCCATGCCACTCTTAAATTTTCTAAAAATTACAACCATGGCCAGCCTTTTCTAAGCATTTACTGTTTGTGCTGATCTAAGCTACTTACCCACACAAGTTCATTAATTCTCACCACAGCTCTCAGATGGCTGCTGTTATTTCCGTTTTGCAGATGCGGGAATTTGGGGTTAGCAACATTATGTAAGTGGAGCAAGACTACGCGGAAAGGTCACTAGATGTCTGCGTCTCTTTTTCTGGACTACGAATGCCCTTTGGGCGCGGACGGACCGGCTTTTTTAGTTTCCCGATGACCACGCCCCCAAGGGGCGGGGCTCCGGTGACGACACCGCGTCCCATGGTGCCTTGCACGCCTGCGCTGCGATTGGCCTAGCAACTCAGCTCCTTTTTCAAATTGAGGCGCCGAGTCGTTGCTCGGTTTCTGGGTACCGTAGAGATTGGAGATTCTGTCCGCTGAGTGCGGGACAGGCCACAGCCAGTCGGAGTCCTGGGTGGAGAACCGGGACGCCGAGCTGCGTGCGTCTGTCCTAGCCACTCCCGCACCCCGCGGCGCAGGGCGAGCCCCCAGGCCGGTGTCGGTAGCCCAGCCCCTCCGAGACCCGCAGCGCCCTAGTCCGCGGCCAGGCCTTGATTCTTTGGCGGGGGCAGTCATGGCGACTCAGTCAAATTGCTCTGCGAAGAAGAAAGAGGAGAAGGGGAAGAACATCCAGGTGGTGGTGAGATGCAGGTACTGAGTGGCCAGCCGGACTCGGAGATACTGAACTGTGCTGTTGGGCTCCCTTTGCGCCGGCCGGGGAGAGGGGTTTTCTGTTTGCATTTCCTGAGGAATCTAACCTGTGTTTCTTGATTCTCCGCGTTCTGTTTGATAAAAATAATACCAGATTAGTATAAGATGTAAATTAGGGTTTCTTTCTTTCTTTTTTTTTAGGACATAGAAGGATTTTTGTGTTAGAGGTTATAGTTACACTGCTATTCAGAAGGAGAATTTGATCATTTTTTCGCAGAAAAGTTGCTTTCTAACTAATGTCGATGAAGACTTAGGGGTCACTTTTATGTGATTGCTACGCCATGTACTTTGTCAGTTTGGGACTAAGACTGCATACCTACTTTGCAGGTGGTTTAGTGCTTACTTTGGGGTTATTTTCGTCTTCATCTCGATACGGAAACAGTAAAATCTAGACGATACTATTGACAATGGCATCAAAAAAACGGATGTGTGCTATTAACCCATTAAGTCCCAGGTTTTCAATTCTGTGTATATTTCAATGAATTGACACAGATGCATTAAAACAAGGTGAAAATTATAATCTAGAGCTTATGTATTATCTTAATATTATAATGATACTCTTACTATATAACTACATATTGTATTCTATATATTAAGTTTTTATATATGTTCCACATCTAGAATGATGGGACACAATGGATTAAGAAAAATATAATGTAAGTTATGTAAGATCTTTCTGATATTTATGAAACACAGTGAGAGTAGCCTAAGTAGGGAGAGAAACCACCTCTTGGTTTAGAGGACATTGTAAAATTTGTAATGAACCACAGATCAGAGACATGAGGACTTCATAATCTCCCATTATACCATAAGACTGGCAAAATAAAAACGACAGATGCCCTAACTTGCAACTATGGGTATGGAGTCATGCCCACTTTTGCAAGAGGGTAATTGTATAAGTGGGTTGGAAAACAGGTTGGCCTTATCTAATAAAAGTTAAAGATGTACATACCCTTCTGACACAACAATGGTACTCCCAGGTATAGACCTTACATACTGTATCAGATGCTCAACAAAAATTTCCATAGCAGCATATTTTTTTTTCTTTTCGTGGCACTGGGCCTCCTGCGTGCTAAGTTCACTTGTTCTCTTTAACTATTCTAGATGCAACATTTTTTTCATCTCTTCTAAACAAGTTAATACTACTGAATTTAAGCATTGAAAGATAAGTTATAAAGTGCATGTATGAAGATCAAGACAACTTAGTGTAGGTTTCTGGTTGTGCTGCAACTTCCTTGTGACTCTTTGTTCATAGACAGAAAGAGACAGAATTTTCTGGGTGACAGTGTGTGTAAGGAGATGTTCAGTTCTCTCTTGACTGGTTTCCAAATAATTTTTCTAGTTTCGTATATGTGTTTTTAAGAGACTGGGATATTGCCAGATTGCCATGCCGCCCCGAACTCCTGGGCTCAAGTGATCCTTTTGTCGCAGCCTCCCAAGTATCTGGGACTTACAGGCATCCTTAATCAGCCCCTAACTTCTCAATTTTAAGATGAGTTAGCATACTTTTGTAGACATTGCTGCTTGAAGATTGATTTATTCAACTTTTTAGAGGTTCTTCACAGTTTAGTCCTGTATACCTATTTTGTCCATCTGTTACTGTTGTAAGTTGCTGTTGCTACTTTTCAGTAAATCCTAAAGTATTCTAAAATTAAAGGGATTTATTTATTTATTTACTTATTTATTTTTGTGGTATTAAGGATTGAACCTAGGGGCATTCTGTCTCCAAGCTATACCTCTAGCTCTATTTTATTTTTATTTTGAAACAGGGTCTTGCTAGGTTGCTGTAGTCTCTATATTTGTTGAGCCTGTCCTCGAACCTGAGATCCTCCTCAGCCTACCAAGTACTGGTATTACAGGCATCTGCCACCATATCCCTAAAGGATTTTTTTTTTTTTTTTTTTTTTTTTTGCGGCACTGGGGATTGAACGCAGGGGCGTTCTACCTCCGAGCTATACCCCCAGCCCTATTTTGTATTCTTTTATTTTGAAACCAGGTCTCACTAAGTTACAGAGTGCCTCACTAGGTAGCTGAGGCTGGCCGCGAACCCGGATCCTCTGGTCTCAGCCTCCCGAATGCTGGGATTACAAGCGTGCGCCACCACGCCCGGCTCCCCCAGTCCTATTTTTGAAACAGGGTCTCACTAAGTTGCGGAGTGCCTCACTAGGTAGCTGAGGCTGGCCGAGAACCTAGATCCTCTGGTCTCAGCCTCCCAAAGGCTAGGATTACAAGCGTGTGCCACACCCGGCTTTTTTTTTTTTTTTTTTTATTCTTTATTTTGAAACAGGGTCTCACTAAGTTGTGGAGAGCCTCACTAAGTAGCTGAGGCTGGCTGTGAACCCAGGTCCTCTGGTCTCAGCCTCCCAAATACTGGGATTACAAGTGTGCACCACCACTCCTGGCTCCTTATGTTTCTTTTGTTTTGTTTTTCCAGTACTGAGGATTGAACTCAGGGGCGTTCTTCCTCTGAGCTACATTCTTCCTCTGAGCTACATCGCCAGCCCCATTTTTATTCTTTATTTTGAAACAGTCTCACTAAGTTGCAAAGGGCCTCACCAAGTAGCTGAGGCTAGCTGTGAACCCAGATCCTCCAGTCTCAGCCTCCCTAGTACTGGGATTACAAGTGTGCCCGGCAGTTCCTTATGTTTCTATACTAATGCCAGAGAGGACGTTCTGTAGTAGTCTTAAGTCTAGCCAGGGGATATTTATTTATTTATTTATTTTTTTTGCGGTACTAGGGATTGAACTCAGGGGCATTCCAAGCTATTTTTTATACTTTATTTTGAAACCAGGTCTCACTAAGTTGTGGAGTGCCTCACTAGGTAGCTGAGGCTGGCCTCGAACCCGGATCCTCCGGTCTCAGCCTCCTGAATGCTGGGATTACAAGCGTGTGCCACCACGCCCGGCTTGGATATTTATTTGTAATCAACAGCACATACAATAAATGTAAAGTTGTTAGTTATTTTGTGTGCTTGATAAAGCCAGGCAATATTACCATTTCTAGTGGTGGCACAAGTTTGTAATCCCAGGTACTCCAGGAGGACCACAAGTTCAAGGCTAGCTTGGACAATTTATTGAGACCCTGTGTCAGAATTTTAAAAAGTGGTCTGGGGATATAGTCCAATTGTAGAGTGCCTCTGGCTTCAATTCACAGTACGGCATACACACAAACACAAAACAAAAACAGCTTTTCTATGTGCTTTTATTTCTTTTGATTTGTTTTATAATTTATGAAATATTTCAGATTTATAAGAAGTTATAAAGAACACTTAAAAAACTCGGGCGTGGTGGCACACCCTTGTAATCCCAGCATCTGGGAGGCTGAGACCAGAGGATCCGGGTTTGCAACCAGCCTCAGCTACCTAGTGAGGCACTCCACAACTTAGCGAGACCCGGTTTCAAAACAAAGAATAAAAAATAGGGCTGGGGGGTATAGCTTGAAGGTAGAACGCCCCTGAGTTCAATACCCAGTACTGCAAAAAAAAAAGAACACTTTAAGAAACATTTGTGTACCCATCACCCAAATTAAGAAGCAAAACACACAGGAGCCTTCTGTGGACCTTTCCCCATCCTTTTTCCTCCACTCAGAGTTAACTAGTATATTGAATTTTTTTTTTTTTTCTTTTTTTTTTTTTTTTTTTTTGCGGTACTGGGGATTGAACTCAGAGGCATTCTACCTCCGAGCTATACCCCCAGCCCTATTTTTTATTCTTTATTTTGAAACCGAGTCTCACTAAGTTGTGGAGTGCCTCACTAGGTAGCTGAGGCTGACTGCGAACCCGGATCCTCCGGTCTCAGCCTCCCGAATTCTGGGATTACAAGCGTGCGCCACCACGCCCGGCTTTTTTTTTTTTTGATAATGAGGATTGAATTAGGGGCATCACCACACCTGGTTTGAAGTTGATGTTTATTATGCGGATATATTCAAGACTTACCTTAAAAGAAAAGTGCTTTACTTACCACCAATGAAAAGTGCTTAAATTGTGTGTAATATGTACAATAATGTTGACATAAAGAGGGTTTATTTTTCTTTTCTGGGTAGATTTTTCTCTTTATTTATTTATTTTTTGTGTATGGTACTAGGGGTGGAACCCAGAGGCCTTCTACTTCCGGGCCATACCTTAGTCCTATTTTATTTTTTATCTGGAAACAGGGTCTTGCTAAATTGCTAAGGCTGTCCTCGAACCTATGATCCTCCGTCTCAGCCTCCCAAGTACTGGGATACAGGCATGCACCACCATGCCCAGCAGCAGGTTTTTCTCTTTCAAATAGCCTTCCTGGTACAAGTCTGTCATTAAGCTTTACCAAATAACATACGAATTACGATGCCCTCAGGGGTTAGCAAACCTCTGTAAACAGCCTACATAAATAAATGTTCATTTATTTATTTATTGTAATACTGGAGATTGAACCCAGAGGCATTCTACCTTTGAGCATTTTACTCCTAGCCTGATTTTTTTATCTTATTTAGAAACCAGCTCTCCTGAGGTTGATGAGAGTATCACTACTTGTAGGATTACAGGAGTGTGCCACCACGCCCAGCTAATAAATATTTATTTTATTTAAAATTGACACTAGGGAAGCAGTAAACTAAACAGGGTTTCTTTCCCTAGTCAGCTGAGGTCACTACCAACTGAGAAATGATTATAAGAGAGGTAATGTTTAGAAAGGATGTATAAAGGGTGCTATAGGAACATAGAGCAAAAATTTAAGGTTAGCGTAAGTGGGGGTGGAGAGTGCCCTAGGAAGGACTCCCTGAGGAAGTAGTCTTTAAAAAGCTAAATACGTCCTTACCTTTTCAGCAGAATAAAGACCATTGATCCCATATACTTGGGCAATGTAGTCCTTCTATGCCTGTTTCTTCACTTGAAAAATGAACGCCACAGTGTTGTGAACACAGAGTGAGTTTGTACATATTGAGTACTTGGAACAGTGAGTACCTGGCACATAGTACTCGACGTATTTCATTTTTATTTTTATTTTTTTATTTTTTTTGCGGTACTGGGGATCGAACTCAGGGGCATTCTACCTCTGAGCTATTCCCCCAGCCCTATTTTTTATTCTTTATTTGGAAATAGAATCTCACTAAGTTGCGGAGTGCCTCACTAGGTAGCTGAGGCTGGCCGAGAACCCGGATCCTCCGGTCTCAGCCTCCCAAATGCTGGGATTACAAGCGTGCGCCACCACGCCCGGCCATATTTCATTTTTATTTACATTCTTTTGTGTGTGGTACTGGGGATTGAACCCGGGGGCATTCTACCTCTGAGCTACACCCCCAGTCCTTTTTTTTTTTTTTTTTTTTCGGT
>PVLC010045224.1:0-11870 GCA_004027655.1 Graphiurus murinus | reverse complement strand
GGGACACCCTAATGAGCATGATGTACTTATAAGATCACATCAAAGTCAATCACTAAACTGACCAGGAGATAGGGGGAGGGTGGGTGGGAATTGGGGAAGGGTTAATGAGAAATATGTGCATGGATGTCTTTACCTGTACTAGTTTGTACCCAACAAAAATGTGTAATTAACCCGGTTTTACCCAAAAAATGTATAAAATTCCAGGCTAAAAAATTAAAAAAAGAAATAAAAAATTAAAAAAAAAATATATAAATCTCAGAATGTCTGCATGGATAGTCTTGAATTGTGTACATATGATCAATAAAATTTCTCATATTGATTTAAAAAAAATAAAATAAAATAAAATAAAATAAAATAAAATAAAATAAAAAAGGCTGGGGATGTAGCTCAGTGGTAGAGTGCTTGCCTAGTATGCTCAAGGCCCTGGGGTCCAATCCCCAGTACCATATATACAAAAAAGATGACTGTATAAATTTATAAATGTCTTTATATTTCCTCTGCAAAGTATATAGTAATTTCATAGTCCTGATCTTAGACTACTCTTTATTTCCTCTTCCATTTCCATTTGAAATAGGTCTTTTTAGTCATGTTACCACCTTTATTTTTCTATAGTGACACTAACCTTTCCATACTTTCTGCAAAGGTAGCCTTTCAATAGTACCCCAATATTATGTTCTCACCAAAAAAAAATTTGTATTACAATCTATTATATTACTGGACAGTTACTGTGCCAAAATCATTCAGAAGATTATCTGTTCCTATGCATTCATATAAAACACATATAACACTTCCTGAATAACTTCTAGCTACATCAATTACAGCACTTTCAAAAGGAATAAAGAAATAAAGCCCTTGGTAAAGTGATCTTTATTCAACATCTACTATGTGTACACGGTACTATAAGGTACTACAAGGAAATAAAAATAAAATAAAAACCTCTTGGTACTCAAGAGGCTTGTATCTCAAAAGGGAAGGTACTGTATTCATCCAAAAAGCTATGATTGCTGCAAATACAATGCCAGGAAAGAAGTGTCAGTAAAGTGCTATTGAAATTCAGAGGAGAAAAATAGTCACCTAGGATTAAGAAAATCTATGACCTTAGCCTTAATAAATAAGGATTCTCACTAGCCTTGACGGGAAGGAGGAGATAGGTGGGGGAAGGGTATAACGTGAAAAAATCTTCAATGGTATCTGAAATCAGTAAATAGCTGAGTGTGTCTGGCTTGAAAGATACTAGAAAAGGAGAAGTAGGCAGGAGCTTGAGATTACTTTCTCCAGGAGGCCTAAATCCCAGGCTAAAAGCTTTTAACTTAGTCCACTAAGTGATGAAGCCTTATTCAAAATGACTGTAAAAAATAAAAAGGGGTAAAGACAATTTTTGGACTTATTTTGTTCTTTTTTGGAGTAGTAGAGGGATAAAGAGGGTAGAATTCCATAATTACTTCGGATATCAGGAATCATCAAGTTTTAACAGGACCAAAAGAAAGGCAGCGCTCTGAATGAATGAAGACTGAGCCTTAGAGCGTGCATGGAAGCCAACAGGGCACAACAGGTGGGTTCAAGGTCATTTCAGAACATCCAAACTTCCAAGTGAGAAAAGAGACTTTTCCGCCCTTTTCATTGTCGATACTTAAGATGTGAAAAGTGATGTTTTTGATGTACAAGTGAAATGCTTACTCTATAGTCAAGCAAACTAATACCCACCAGCTCACATATTCTGAAATCTATTCTTCGCCAACTTCCAATATTATTAAATACAGTGCTCATGCCATACATTAGATCTCCAAGTTCATTCATCTCACATGCTTGTGATTTTATACCCTTTGACCTGTATCTCCCCATTTCCTGCCTCACCCCCATTCCTAACACCTACTCCCTACAACCACCTTGCCACTTTTTATTTCTATGTATCTGACTTTATTATTTCATATGTAAGTGACATCATGCATTTTCTTTCCGTGTCTGGTTTATTTCATTTAGCATAATGCCCCACAGTTTCCTCCACATTGTCACAAATGGCCGGACCGCTTTTAAGGCTGAGTAAAATTCCATTGTGTGCATGAGTACGGACTTCTTTACCCATTCATCCGAAAGAAATATAGTTTTCCTAACATCGTGTATGAAAGATACTATTCTTTCCACATGTGTCTTCTTGGTACCCTGGTTGAAAATTAGTTGACTCTATACATCTGGGTTTACTTCTTGACTATGTTACATTGGTCTGTTTCTCTATTTTTGATTACTACAGCTTATGATATCCTTGAAATAAGGAAGTGTGATGCCTCTGATTTTTTCTTTCTCAAGATTGGTATCCAAAACCACTGGAATTTTGAGAGGGATTACACTAAACTTTCATATTGCTGAGGTAGTATGAACATTTTAATGATATCATTTTTTCCATAAGATAGTTTTCTATTTATTTGTATGTTCTTCAGTTTTTTTCCTTAATGCTTTATAGTTTTTATTTTATTTTGTGGTACTGGGGAAGGAACCCAGAGGCATTCTACCTTTGAGCTACAACCCCAGCCCGATTTTATTTCTTATTTGGAAACAGGTTCTCACTAGGTTGATGAGAGTCTCACTACTTGCTGAGGCTGTCCTCGGACCTGTGATCCTCCCATCTCAGCCTCCCAAGTACTGGGATTACAAGTGTGCGCCACTATGCTCGGCTTACTTTATAGTTCTTATTGTAAAGATTTTTTGCCTTCTTGGTTAAATTTATTCCTATTTTATTTTTGATGCTATTATAAATGGGATTTTCACAATTTCTTTTTCAGATAAGTTTTTTTTTTTTGTTTTTTTTTTGTTTTTTTTTTTGTGGTACTGGGGATTGAACTCAGCGGCATTCTACCTCCGAGCTACACCCCCAGTCCTATTTTTTATTCTTTATTTTGAAACCAAGTCTCACTAAGTTGTGGAGTGCCTCACTAGGTAGCTGAGGCTGGCCGCGAACCCGGATCCTCCGGTCTCAGCCTCCCGAATGCTGGGATTACAAGCGTGCGCCACCACGCCCGGCAAGTTTTTTTTTCTTAAAAGAGATGTAGTTGATTTTTGTACACTGATTTTTATTCTGTAACTTTATTAAATTCACTTATTAGTTCTAACAGTTTTTGTGTAGAGTCTTAGGGTTACCTACATACAGGATTGTATCATCTGCAAATAGAGGTAATTTTTTTTTTTTTTTTGTGGTACTGGGGATTGAACTCAGGGGCATTCTACCTCCGAGCTACACCCCCAGCCCTAGTTTTTAATTCTTTATTTTGAAACCGAGTCTCACTAAGTTGCGGAGTGCCTCACTAGGTAGCTGAGGCTGGCCTCGAACCCGGATCCTCCGGTCTCAGCCTCCCGAATGCTGGGATTACAAGCGTGCGCCACCACGCCCGGCTAGAGGTAATTTAATATGGATGCCTTTCAACTTTTTTCTTGTCTGATGCTATTGCTAGTACTTCTGGTACTATGCTGAACAGAAGTCATCCTTGCTACGTACTAGATGTTAAAGGAAATGCTTTCCGATTTCCCCCATTGATTATGGTGTTACCTGTGGTCATTTTCAAAAACAGCCTTTATTATTTTGAGGGAATTTCCTTCTATACCTAAATTGTTGAAAGTTTTTATCAATAAAGAGATTAAACTTTGTCAAATACTTTTCAGCATCTACTGATACGATCATGTGGCTTTTATCATTCTGTCAATACAGTGCATCATATTGATTGATTGGCATAGGTTAAACAAAGCTTGTAACCCAGAGATAAATTCTACATGGCCATAATATATAATCTTTTTGATATATTTCTGAATTATTTTGTTAACATTTTACTGAGGATTTTTGCAGGAATGTTTATTATCAGACCTATTGGCTTATAGTTTTCTTGTGGAGTCTGGCTTTGGTATTACAGTGATGCTGGCCTAATAAAGTGAGTTTGAAAGTATTCCATCTTTTTCCCACCTCCCCCCCACACATTGTCTTTGGGGGGGGGGTTAAGAAGGATTGGTATTATTTCCTCGAATATTTGTTAGAATTTAGTGGTGAAGCCATCTGGTCCTGGGCTTTTCTTTTGATGGAGGAATTTAATTCTTCAATCTATTTGTTATTGGTCTGTTCATATCTTTTATTTCTTCCTGATTCAATCTTGATAGGTATACATTCCTAGGAACTTATCCATTACATCTAGGTTACCTAATTTGTTGGCGTAAATTATTCATAATAGTCCCTTAGGATTCCTTTTATTGCTGAGGTGCCCATTGTAATGTTTCTAAGTTTGATCGCTGGTTTATTTGAATCTTCACTTTTCTTAATCTAAATCTAAGGCTTTTTCAATTTTTTTAAAATCAACTGTGTGTGTGTGTGCGTGTGTGTGTGTTAGTTACTAGGGATTGAACCCAGAGGGCATTCTACCTCTGAGCTACACCCCAAGTCCTATTTTTAATTTTTATTTTGAAACTAGGATGAAGAGTCTCACCCTTGCTCAGGCTTTTCTTGAACCTGAGACCCTCTTGCCTCAGCCTCCCGAGTATGGGGATTACAGGCGTGCACCACTATGCCCGGCTCAACTCTTCATTTTGCCCATCTATTCTATAGCTTCTCTATTTCCTATTTGACTTATTTCTGCTCTTTATTTCCTTCCATCTTTGGGTTAATTTGCTCTTCTTTTTCTCATTTAAATTACAGTATTAGGTTGTTTGAGGTCTTTCTCCTTTAGACTTCTGTAGCTATAAACTTCTCAGAATTGGTTTTGCTCTATCATTTAGGTTTGGATATGTGTTTCCATTTTCATTTGCCTTAGAATATTTTATTTCCCTTTTGATTTCTTCAATCTACTGTTTAATTTTGTTTAATTTCCACATATTTATAAACTTTCCAGTTTTCCTCCTGTTATTGATGTCTAGTTTCATGCCATCATAGCCAAAAAAAGAGACTTGATATGACTTCAGTATTCTTAAATTTAAGATTTGTTTTTGTGGCCTGATACATGATGTAGCTTAGAGAATGTTCTGTGTGTGCTTAGGAAGAATGTACTGTGCTGCTGTTGAATGCTTCGTATATGTCTGTTAGGTCCATTTGAAGTGTAGTTCAAACCCAATGTTCCCTTATTAGTTTTCTGCCTGGATGTTCCACCCATTGTTGGAAGTAGAGTATAGAAGTCCTCTACTATTATTGTATTGCTGTCTGTTTCTCCCTTCAGATCTATTAATAATTGCTTTATATTTCAGGTGCTCCAATATAGGGTCCATATATATTTACAATTGTTACATCCTCCTGATGAACTGACCCCTTGACTTTTAATGTCCAGTTCAAAGCCTATAGCTACCAAGAAATCCTCTTTTTATCTCTAAAGATTGCTAAGAGTTGTTTTCAATATAGTTTGGGAATTAAACTTGTTTCCAGAGCTAGGCTTTTCAGCAAGATGAATAGGGTCTTATATTTAAATGTGCCTGTTCCTAATCTTTGTATTCAGAATAAAAATATGAGGCATCCAACTGCTGATCGTATGAGGCCCCCTAGTGCTCACAATGAAGGTGAACACAATGAGTGCTAACTTCAGAAACACCTTTATTTATTTTTACATATTTATTTATTGTGTGTGTGGTACTGGGAATTGAACCCAGAAACATTCTACCTCCAAGCTACACTTCCAGACCAATTTTATTTCTTATTTAGAAACAGATCATTAGGTTGCTGAAAGTCTCACTAAATTACTGAGGCTATCTTCAAACCTGCAATCCTCCTGTCTCGGCCTCCCAAGTACTAGGATTACAAGTGTGCACCACCACACCCAACTCAGAAACACCTTTAACTGCTAATTAATGAAATCAATCCATAGCTCATTTTGAAAGAAATCTCTTTGGGGGAATCAATAATACAGATGAAATGTATAAATACCTATTTTAACTAGATCATCTTGAATTCCTTCGAGCCAACTTTTAGAAGATGGGTAAAGGTCTAGAAACTCCTATGCAATAATACTATTTTTTAAAATTATGATAACATTCCATTTTGCCTTTTTTTTTTTTTTTTTTTTTTTTTTTGCGGCACTGGGGGTTGAACTCAGGGGCATTCTACCTCCGAGCTACACCCCCAGCCCTATTTTTTATTCTTTATTTTGAAACCAAGTCTCACTAAGTTGCGGAGGGCCTCACTGGTTAGCTGAGGCTGGCCGCGAACCCGGATCCTCCGGTCTCAGCCTCCCGAATGCTGGGATTTACAAGCGTGCGCCACCACGCCCGGCTCCATTTTGCTTTTTTAATTCCTTGATCCAGTTAAACTATTAGTGCATCACTTTATAGCACTCAAAATATTGAAAGTTCTCAAGAGCAACACATTGTGCTTAAGTCTTCTATAAGCAGAGTTTGTCACTTAATTTTAAAGATAAAGTTTTCGCATTATTTTCCTCAGCAGTAGATCTATCTCCTGGAATGTCACAGTGCTTAGTCAGCATCATTATCAATTGTCGTGTTTATTTTGACAACACTCTTCAGTGCCATTCTCTCACTTTCTTATGAGTGTGCCTTCCACTGATAAGAAATCTTGGTATTTAGCAAGCAGCTGAAAAATGGGTTACAACAGTATCCCTGTTTTGTATATATAGGGAAACCCCTCCCAGAACCACTACTAACCCTCCATTCCCTTGCATACTTTCAAAGTTTCTGGAAAGATACATAGGATTTCTGTCATCTTAATAAATTTGGGAAGAAATCCTTCATCTTCTATTGCTCCCTTTCTTTCTCTTATCTCCACCTCAAAGTAAGAAAGACTAACTGCTTAGTCTAGGGAAAGGGGCACTAAGCATGTCTAACGCATGTCCTTCCTGGCTTTCTCTTTGGGATCCAGCCTATTGATGATGACAGTCTCCCTTCTCCAGTACAGTTAATAGCCTAGTGTGCTGGGGTGAGGTCTACCAGTTATCCAGGTGTCTGCTTGAGCATGGTAAGTAAGTTTAACACAATAAGAAAATGTTAAGCCATGGTACTAGCCATAAGCTAAAAGCTCAGTCCTGACTTCAGCATCCATTTCTAAATTGTATAATAATTTAGAGAAGGAAAAAAGTATAATTGATTTCTCACCCTAACAATATAAATTAGGGCAGATTTAAGACTATTTCTTAAATAACATAATTCTCATTTTCTGTGGTTTTGAGTGGGAGAAAAGGGAATTGAGCATTACTCTGAATACATTTAAGAATGTATCATCCCTTGTATATTGTACGATGATACAAATCAAGACTTATTCCCACTGTGGGAATCATATTTAGGTCATTGATCATTTATTGTCTTATACGTTACCACAAGTTGATGCATCTTTGTCTTCTACATGAGAAAAATTTTCCACAAACATACACATCAAGTCTTATTGAATATTGTTTTTATGTCATTCATTAAATAACTTAAGGCAATTTTATATCCTAAATGAAGCTTTCCCTTGATAACACCAAAAGTTGTAGAAAATTATTCCCCCTGGTAGAAGAAAGCCCTTTCTTTAGCTCAAGAATATATATATTTGAGACTGTTCTTCAAACTAAATATACTTTAAATTTATTTTACAGTATATCATAAATTTGTATAGAACCTGAGAAAATATGTGTGTAAATGTTTGCTTTGGGCTTGGCTTGTAAACGATTTTATTTCCTTACATTCCTGTGGTTTTCTGTTTTTAATTTGGCATCTAAAAACTTGAAAGCACAATTAACATTGAACCATGCTCACAAATCATATTCATTAACTATTAACAATAGTTCTACTAGATTCTTTAAGTTCTCCATCACTTCAATCAGGGATTACATATAGAAGAGGACTCCAACTTCACATAGCATACAGGTTAATTTTCACGGTGCTTTGTTTTTGTTTTTCTTTTTGTTAACAGCCATGAGGATTTACTTACTGGTGTATGTTTCTGATGGGGGAAAAACATCTCATTGACAACGTTCAAATACCGCCATAACCTTCTATTCATTAATGGTAAGTTGTCTGCACATTTACAGAAAAGAGCTGAAATCATGACATATGACAGACCTGTGTTCAACCTTCCTACCAGTAGTTGTGTACTTGAATAGCATTCATAACTTGTATGATTCTCATTTTATCATCTGAAATTAGAGACAATAACCTTCTTTTTATAAGAGTTCTAAATTCTCCAAGATGATAAGAAATATTTGAGAACCAGAACATGTAGTAGGTACACAATAAATTATAGTTCCTGTTCTGATCAGTCTCAACAATAGTTCTAATACTGATAGATGGTCACCACTAATTCATGACACTGCTGCAATAATACTGATTCAAAGAGACTCTGAATTACATGATATTTAGTTTCAAGTTAACTTACCAAGACAGGAGTACAAACCCTGACTTATCCAAGCTAATATGGCAAGAGTTATAAGGTCACCAAAACTAGCAGCGATGGGTGTAGCGACATTATCAGGATTTATACCAGTCTTCTTTGAGCCAACGATAACGCCAACCATTATTATTCCTGGAAGAAAGAATGTTCATTACTTCTGATGCTATGATTTAAAGAAAATTAATTCCCCAAATACCAAAACACATTGGGTAGACAAAGAGAAAATCAGTTCCCGTTACACTGCTTGGATAAGCTGATTAAGCAAACAAAACATTTTACTCTAACGCTTTGGCAAAATGCCTTTCTTCAATAACATCCAAGTGGAGAGCATGAAGATTTGAGAACTTCAGTGTTGCTTTTAAAGACCTAAAAGCTACTATGAAATTGTGCTACAGCTAAAATTTCAAATTTAGCGATGCGTATGTCTTAGGTCTATTTGTGTGTGTCAAATCCAAAGATTTAAATTTTAACCCTTAAATAAAGTATGAAAATGCTAAAGAAAGGTGAATCATATTTATATGCATAAAAACTGGGAAGAAGACCAACAAAAACAGATTTATTCACATATGGTAGCTAAAAATGCTTGCTTCATCTTTAGTGTTGACATATTAAGAAGCAGGAAGTAATTAATATTTTTGTGTGTGTGGCACTGGGAATTGAACCCAGAAGCATTCTACCTCCAGGCTACATCCCCAGACTGATTTTCTTATTGGGAAACAGGGTCTCACTAGGTTGCTGAGAGCCTCACTAAATTGTGGAGGCTGTCCTCGAACCTGTGATCTTCCAGTCTCAGATTCCCAAGTACTAGGATTATAAGAGTGGGCCACCATACCCAGCTTAGTAATTTAATTTTGAACACTAGAATCCAGACACAAGAAACAGCCTTTGTAAAAGATATTCTGTAAGCCCAAAGTCTCTGTCTATAAACTTACAAGAGCCAGGCATGGTGGCGCACACTTGTAATCCCAGTACTTGGGAGGCTAAGACAGGAGGATTGCAGGTTCAAAGCCAGTCTTGGCAACTTAGCAAGGCTCTCAGCAACCTAGTGAGACCCTGCTTCCAAATAAGATATAAAATCAAGCTGGGGGTGTAGCTTGGAGGTAGAATGCCTCTGGGTTCAATCCCTAGTATAAAAATATATATAATAATATAAACCTACAAGATAACAGAAAATGAAACTGTGTATACCTGTACTTTTAAATCCTTATTTCTTAAACCATACACATGGGGGGGAAAAGTAACAATTATGTCCATATCTAATTGTGTAGATTTTCTTATGCCAACACATTCATTAAGGGGATGCAGTACAGAGAAAATTTCAATGTAAATATGGCTATGAATAAAACAATCTCACTGCATTTTTAGAATAAAAATGGTAAGTATTTTTATTCCAGTATACTCATTTTATGGATAAAACTGAATTTCTGAAGAGTAGGGTTTAAATCCATGCCTAAGGTCATATAGCTTGTGATTCTAGACCAGTGTTTTTTACAAACAAAATTTTTGCCTTGCATCAATATCCTGGAAACTTTTTCAATCACTAGACTTACCTTTTAAATAATGTCATTATAAAAAGAAAAAACAAAGCAATAGCAGAAAAGCTTTCACAGTATCACTATAAAATGAAAAAAAAAAGCAGTAACAGAAAAGCTTTAAAAATAGGTTATAAAAAAAAAGATAGGTAGCCGGGCGTGGTGGCGCACGCTTGTAATCCCAGCATTCGGGAGGCTGAGACCGGAGGATCCGGGTTCGAGGTCAGCCTCAGCTACCTAGTGAGGCACTCAGCAACTTAGTGAGACTCGGTTTCAAAATAAGGAATAAAAAATAGGGCTGGGGGTATAGCTCGAAGGTAGAATGCCCCTGAGTTCAATCCCCAGCTCCACAAAAAAAAAAAAAAAAAAAAAAAGATAGGTTATAGCCAGGGATAGTGGCACATGCTTTTAATCCCAGTACTTGGGAGGCTGAGACAGGAGGATCGCAACTTAGTGAGACCCTGTTTCAAAATAAAGAATAAAAAATAGGGCTAGGGGTGTAGCTCAGAGATAGAAAGCTTCTGAGTTCAATCCCCAGTACTGAAAATAAACAAAATAAAATAATAGGTTATAATAATAATCCAACAAGATACAGTCAAGCACAGTGGTGCACACCTGTAATCCCAGCTACTCAGGAGGCTGAGTAGGAGGATCACAAGCTCAAAATCAGCCTAGAAAACTTAGCAAGATCTTGTCTCAATGGATGTAATTCAGTGGTAGAACACTTGCTTAGCATGCATGAGGTCCTGGGTTCAATTCCCAGCACCACAAAATCCAACATCATGTAAGTTTTTTTTTTTTTTTTTTGCGGTACTGGAGATTGAACTCAGGGGCATTCTACCTCTGAGCTACACCCCCAATCCTATTTTTTTTTTAATTCTTTATTTTGAAACAGGGTCTCACTAAGTTGCAGAGAGCCTAAATAGCTGAGGCTGGCCACAAACCTGGATCCTCCAGTCTCAGCCTCCCAAGTACTGGGATTATAAGCATGCACCACCATGTCTGGTTAGGAAGATATTACTATACAGAAATATTTTTTTTCCAAAATCAGTACATGGGAAGTTCTCCTATGACGGTGCCATTTTTTAATCTTTCCAGCTGACACAAATATTTTACTTGCCTCATGGCCCAGTAAGAAGAGCTGAGAGCCAGAAAATTTGGGTTTTGATTCTGATTCTGCTATTAACAAGCTGATGAAATTTTCTCACCTATGATATGTGGTTAATAGTATCTACTTTAGGTATATTAAGATGGATAAAAAGGTCAGGTTATCATAAAACTAGGACATATAGTATTCAATGTAAGAAGCTTTAAACAAATGTATATTTTAAAACTTTGAATTTTTGATATTTTGAAAACCCTAGGCATTTTGAACACTTGTTAGACTGAAAAACTTTTTGTTTGTTTTACAGTACTAAAAATTGAACCCAAGGGCATCTACATTCAAGGTACAGCCCCAGCCCTATTTTTTATTCTTTATTTTGAAACAGGGTCTCACTGAGTTGCAAAGAGCCTCACTAAGTAGCTGAGGCTGGCCGCGAACCTGCAATCCTTCTGTCTCAGCCTCCCAAGTCCTGGGATTACAAGCGTGCGCCACCACACCCAACAACTGAAAAGTTTTAAACAATATTTTTGTTTATAAATGAAACAAAACCAGAAAAACAGAAGTAACTGAGCCTAAAGACAGAGAGTGCTGATGCTATAACTTTTTCTTTTACCAGAAATTCAATTTTTCATTCTGCTTTAGTCAATGTTAACTTTATTCAATTCTCATAACTCCATATAAAAACAAGACACTGAGCCAGGCGTGGTGGCGCACGCTTGTAATCCCAGCATTCGGGAGGCTGAGACCGGAGGATCCGGGTTCGCGGCCAGCCTCAGCTACCTAGTGAGACACTCCGCAACTTAGTGAGACTCGGTTTCAAAATAAAGAATAAAAAATAGGGCTGGGGGTGTAGCTCGGAGGTAGAATGCCCCTGAGTTCAACTCCCAGTACTGCAAAA
>PVLC010045223.1:0-11873 GCA_004027655.1 Graphiurus murinus | reverse complement strand
AATTTTGAAAGAGTGAAGGAAATGAAAGATAAGAGAAAAAGAAGGAAATACTTGTGAAAACTAATGAATTTTTTCTCTAAGTAATTTTTCAGCCTATATCAAAATATTATATGTTTCCATAGTAGTTTGGATTTATAATGTCCCTTGGGATCTCAAAGAAAGTAGGCAGCCAGGTTGGAGGTGGGGCTTGACTATCTCAGGAGGGTCTCTGGGAGTGTGCCCAGAGATTATATATGGTCCCTTTCCCCCTTGTTTGCTCTCTTGCTTCCAGTCTCCATCTCCATAATGTGAGAGCAGAATTGATCTTTCTCTTTCTTTCTGTCTCTCTCTCTCTCTGCCTCCCAGGGCCATGTCTTGAGCTCAGACAATGTAACTGCGCCTCTCATGGACCAAACTATAAGATTTCTAGAGTGTGAGTGAGCAAATAAATCTTCCTTCCTCTAAGTTTTGTAGTCAGGTTTATTGGGTCACAACAGTGAGAATTGTGACTGAATCAGTTCTTTTTCATACTCAATACAATGTACTATATTAATATAGATTCTGATATTAATAAGCCTGCAATCTTTGAACAAACCCAGATCTTAGTATCATATTCAGCATTTTTAACATATTCTACTTTTACTATCCTTAGAATATTTTCATTGATAGGCATATTTTCTCATTTTTTTAAAACTTTTATTGGTGCACTGTAATCCCACATCATAATGTAGTTCATTGTGATAGTGACATGCATACACACAGCACTTTGTGAGTTTTCTCCCAGCTCCCTTCCAATTCTCTACTTGGTTTCTCATACAAATATCGAGATTGGCATTGGTTTTCTCACATACATACATAAGGTCAGTGGAAGTGTTTCCTTCATTAATTCTTCCTCTTCCCTCCTACCCAAACATCCTCCCTTGCTCCATTGGAGTTTCTCCCCCATTATCTAAAGTTCCTCCTCTATATCCCCAATACCCCCTAGCATATGAGAGAAAACATATGATTCTTTGCTTTTAGTGACTAGCTAATCTTACTTAACATAATGTTCTTCAGGTCCATCTATTTTCCTGAAAATAACATAATTTTGTTCTTCTTTATTGCTAAGTAGAATTTCATTGTGAGTATATCCCATAATTTTGTGATCCATTCATCTGTTGATGTACACCTGGGTTGGTTCTATAATTTGGCTATTATTAAGTGTGCTGCTATAAACATGGATATAAATGTATTACTATAATATTCTCTATTTACCTTTTATTATCATTAATTAAAATGAGATATTTAAAACTATTTGTACAAATTATATCTCTGAAATACTTACTTTACTGAAAAATGTGATTTTATGTCTTCTTCATAAATTTTGATTATTTATAGATTTTTTCAGTAGCATTTTTTCTTTTATTTAAAACCAATAATTATTAAATTTAACCAATAATTATTAAATTTATTATAAGTTTACTAGTTATTTTTTATTTTTTGTCATTTAAAAAAAATTTTTATTGGTACATGTTAATTTACATCTTTGTTAGGTACAAGGTGGTAAAAGCATATATGCACACATTTCTCATTTAACCCTTCCCCAATCCCCCCCCACTCCCTCACCCTCCCTTCTTCTCAAGTTCAGTTTAATGATTGATTTTGATATGTTTGTGAAAGTACATGTGTATTAGAGTGCCCCCCCGCCCCATCACCTTCAGTTAATTCACTTTCTTTGCTCATCTAAGGTTTCTCCTTCTTTATCTGGAGTCCCTCTTATGTCCCACTTTCTCCCTAGTTTCCGCATATTAGGGAGAGCATACGATTTTCTTTTACTTTTTGTGACTGACTAATCTCATTAGCATAATATTTTCCAGCTCCATCCATTTCTCTGCAAATGACATGATTTTGCTCTTCTTTATGGCTGAGTAAAATTCCATTGTGTAGATATCCCATAGTTTTGTAATTCATTCATCTGTTGGTAGATGTTATTTTTTGTTTTTACATTTAATAATCTCTTATTTCTATGGTTTTTAGTATCTCTTAAAGTTTTTAACTAATAAAGTTAGTGTTTAATTAATTTTTCTTTAATTTAGTGTTACAAATGAAAATACTTATGTGTGTAGCTTTAATTGAAAACAAATTGAGTTAATTCAAATGTTTATAACCATTATTTTCATTCTATATCTTATAGTGCAAACTTTTCCTTACCTATCACAACTTACACAAAGTATATTTATTATACACTATTTATGGTGTAGTTTTTTATTAGCTTTCCTATCATGATCAGCTATTTTGTTTAACTGAGTTGAAAATGATATATATGATTTTTACCAAACTTGATGGAATATGGTGGGAAATTTTATTTTTCAAAGGTAGATGCAGCGACATATATATGTATTGAGAGATTAAAGAGATAGAGTGAAACAGGAGAGAGGATCAGTCAGTATTTGAACAGTTGCAATCTGAAAAACAATATTAATATTTAATTAAACAATATTTACTATTCTGGATTATATAGGTGAACTATTTTTAGTTTCATAGAAATCTCCGTACTATTTTCTATAATAGTTATATTAATTTATATACCCACAACAGTGTACAAGAGTTCTCCTTTCTCCACATTTTTGTCTAGATTTGTTAGTTTTTGTTGTTTTATTATAGCAATTTTAATTGGGGTGAGATTATATCTCATTGTGGTTTTGGTTAGTGTTTCTCTAATAATTAGTGATATTGTGCATTTTTTTCTTCATCTACTCTTGATCATATGTATATCTTCTTTTATTTTTTTATTTTGAGAAATGTCTATTCTGGTCATTTGCCCATTTTCTAATTATGTTATTTATTTTGTTTTATTTGCTGTTGAGTTGTTTATATTCCTTATATATTCTCAATGTTAATCTCCTTTTGGATAAGTAATTTGTGAATATATTCTCCCATTCTGTATCTTGCGTCTTCATTCTGTTGGCTGTTTCCTTTTCCAAGCAGAAATCTGTACATATTCTTAATAGAAAAATATGTGAAAATACACATATGTAACTATATGTAATTACATTTCAAAGAGACTTCATTAGTTTGCATCTTCTAAATATACATTTTCTGTGCATATCAGAGTATATTCAAAGAGATATTATAGTCTGGATATTTTTGAGTAGCTGGAATATTGCAGGAAAGGTAGTATTAGCATAATTGCCATGCCCACTAGTCTTATTTCAGGAAGAGCATTTCCTCCATTGTAACTATTCATAGTTACTGTGATGTTTATGCTTTCATTAGGCTATCTGCAGAAAGAGGCTGAGTTGTATAAATATATACTAAGCTTGGAAATAGGGAGAAAAAGAGAAAATATTCAAGGAACAGATAAAACTGTCTTTTGGTTGAAATTTTTAAAATGACTCCACAAATTTATCATCATTAAGTCCTTTAAGATATGAAAATTTATTAATACTGTGGCTTTTATCACAAATTATTCTAAGCCACTTACATATAGCCACAAAGCAATAAATGATTTGCTGACTTTCTATCATGAATGCAAGTTACTTTTACACAGATTTAGATTTTTGACACTATTATATGAGAAGTTGTTAGGTAATAGAGATATGCTTACACTTTTATACTTATCTTTTATCAAGGATACAGCAATATTTCTTCATACTTACTATAAATTGAAAACCCTTCTAAGAATATATTTAAAATGATTTTTCTTTCTCCATTTTTCCAATGATAAGATTTCCATAAACTTTAAAATGTATTTGTTTTTGGAAAAAAGTCAGAATTTAAAGATATATATTTTATTGCCCTAAACATAATTGTGTCATAAAAAATATCCTCTCTTCTATCTATTCAGAACAAAGAATGAAATAAGAAATGGGTTTCTTCATAGGTATAACTCATTAGCTGCATAAATAAAATCTGTATAAATAAAATGTGAATATAAGGCAGACACTTTGATTTAATACTGTAGATCTTTATTTTAAGGGACAGGTCTCCAGATTTCATAATCTATAGAAATTCTCTCTAAACAGTTTATTCTCTTGAATTTTTTCTCATTTGAGACAAAGGAAAATAAAATCTCTGCAGCATTCTGTCACTCACTTGTTTTCCCTCTTTTATACCTTTTAGTCACCATCCACTCACATTATTTTATGTCTCTGCAAAAGTAGAAAGCAGAGGGGATGTCTTTGAGAAACATTTTAATTATATTTTGAATTTAAAGTATTTTAATGAAGTATTGCTAAAGCTTTAATGAAGAATACTGTTGAAAATATAATTATATCTCTGCCACTTAAGTTATCATAATATTGTCAAACACTAATTATTGCTGACATCCTCATTGTCAGGCACAAATTATCTTCAATGAAACAAAGAATGTTTTGTCTAGCTTGGGCCCCATATACCTATTGAGGAACATTTTCTAAACAGAAAACCATCCTAGATAGCACCACAGTGATCAGGCTCTGCCTCTGCCACCTAGGTATCCATGAATAATACATTCATTACTAAACAAAATTAACCCTCCTTGAAATGAAGCAATTGAAGTTTGATATTGATCACTTCCTTATGCAGGTCTAAGATTTCCAAGTGGTGTGTAGACCTCCTCATGAGTTTATTATAACTATTTGTTATATTTGTGGTCTGGTGACTCATAGTTTAATGAAAAAATTTTAAAAAAATCTTATTACACTATAGCCAATATCCACCCAGGCTGTATGAACAGGGTAGGCTTAATAAAGAATTTCATTAAGATAACAAAAAGAATGTGAAACATTTAACAGTTCCTTGTTTAAAGAAAAAAGAATGTTACTGGTCAGGAATTTCAAAAGCCCTTGGCCTGATAGTAAAGCAAGCTATTTAGGAAGATACTGGTTTTGTTCTCTGGTGGATTTTTTTCTCCTATTATGTTCTGTAGCTCCTGGATTTGCCATAGGGAAATTCTCTTTGCTTAATCTTTTCTGCTGGCACTTCAGAAGTAACATCAGAAGTATGAGGCTGCATAGCTTCCACATCCGGCTTCCATCATGTACAAGTTTAGAGTCCAGGACTTGCTTTAGGAATTGAACAACTATGTTTTTTTCAGGTCAGACTTGTGGTTTCTTTGTCACGATTAGACCCTAGAAATAATTTAGTTTTGGACCTGTTTTCTTTCGTTCTGATCCTTGAGTAAATGAACACTGCTAAAGGACATTTCTAGACAAGACACTGAATCATACTTGTCTACTGTAAATGTCTGTTTGCTGAGTCTTTCTTCTCTCTTAAATTAATTGTGACAAACTTGAGGCCTTTTATAAAAATCATAGACTTTGATGAGAAAGGAATGTTTTGTATCTGATACATGGCTTTGGACTGCCTCCTATTGTCTGAAAGATTTATACTGAAGCTGAAAAATTCTTTCAATCTTATATCTTGTAACCCTACTTCTTCATAGCTACCTGTTATAAGGAGCCTCAGTTAATCTCCTCTGCTCAAAATCAAAACTAGTAGCTAATACACAGCTACATTTTGAGATTTACAAACTAGTTCTAGTAATGCTTATCTTCTGTGTAGCCTGGATAGACACTTAAAATAATACAGATTATAGTTTCACCAAATATTTGCCCTAGACTAGCAAAAGGATTGATTCTCTGTCTTTTGCTACTGAGAACTAGTCAATACCATGTATTTAATCCACCTTGCATATCACCTATTATAGCAGCCTGAGTTCAGAAAATAAATGAAAGAAAATTTAGATATTTTAAATGAGAAGATATTTTGTGGTAAAACATTGTACATTTACAATGTATTTCAAAGAGATGGAAAACTGGGATTTAGGCCAGATATTCCATGAATTTTTCCTATAAAACATAATTGCCCAGGAAAGAATGGTTTACCTGTGAAGCCAATAGAATTTTTTAAGATCTCTTTTACTATAACAGCTGTAAAATGGTCAAAAAGTAAAAGAAGCCAAAATCGTTGCCACTATTATGATTGAAATAGAAGATAGAAAATGGGCATTGTATCAGTGGTTCATGGTAACTTAATGTCACTAAATTCTTGCCAAACAGCAAAAAATTCAAAACTTTCACTATCCACATCTTTAGGAAATATAGTTTCACTCTTCTTCCTTTAACATTTAGTTAGGCATCCCCCATGAGGGAAAGAAATAGTTACATATCTGGTAAGGAGTTTTCCTTTCCTTCGTGGTACTCTACCTTGGGAAAAACAGATAGAAAACTATTTAACTACACTGAATACTTTTTTAAAATAATGGGCATAGTAGATTAGATATATTCAGCATTGGACATATTATCTTGTTCATCATATTTCTGTTATTAGCTTCATTTGTATGTTTCTTATATTTGTTAAACTTTGTTCAATTATGCAACTGATGAAAATTTGTTTTTGAAATAAAAGACTGATGCCATGTGATTTACCTCTCTCATATGCTACATCAGCAATAAATTATACACTTATATTTTATTTAATATGTAGAGGTCTACAGCTTACAAGACTCTGTTCCTCAAGATACTGAATATTTTCTTATTTAATAATCAGAAAGGGTTCATTCCTATTTTTAGATTTCATCAATTCAAGATTCATGTCAATCTGAATATTTATATCCTCCTAAAAATACATATATTGAAATATTCACTCTCAAGGTTATGGTACTTGGGCATAAGGTCTTTGTGCGGGGTGGGGGGATCATTAGGTCATGATGGGATATAGCTGATGAGTAATAACTCTTATAAAAGAGACCACAGAAAGTTAACTCACCTCTCAACCATGTGAGGACGCAATGATAAGGCATCATATACAAATTAGAAATCAGGTCCTCACCAGACACCCAATCTGCCAGTGCCTAAGTGGTGAACTTCTTGATTTCCAGAACTTTAGGAAACAAATTTCTGCTATTTATAAGCCACCACATAGTTTGCGATATTTTGATATAGCATCCAAATAAACAGAACCCAAATATTGGAAATAGGGGTGATATCTCTAACAATTACACAGTAATACTCACTGGTAATATTTTTACCATTTATCCTGGTAGTTCTGGAATCTGCACATATGTTGATATCAGAACCCAAAACAAAAATAATTTTATTATAGATAAAAAAAATAATGGTTTCACAATTATTGGAAGTTAAGCCTACCACTTGGCTATCTCAGAATCTTTGTGACTGAGTCAGTGGGCCAAAGATGTAATCATGTAATCCTTTGAAATGACTATTCCTAAAGGTGAAAGAAAGAACCAAGATTCCTGTTCTACAGGAATTGTAGTAGAGACATAGGAGGAAGACAGGGAACCCTAAGTTTTAATATCAAATCACATCAAATGTGCTATAGACTGAATTGTGCTTTCCTCCAATCAATTAGTGAAGACCTAGTCCCCTGTGTAATAGTATTTGAATTTGGGGAAGGGTCCCTAGAAAAAGTAATATCTTTAGATGAGGTTAAGAAGGTAGAACCTGCCATTATGGAACAAATACTCATGTGAAATGCAGAAAATATGAAAAATCCCTCTCTCTGTGCATGCAACAAGAAAAGGTCAGGGCATAACTCATCAAGAAGTTCCCCAAAGCTAGGCTTGGTGGCATATGCCTGTAATGCCAGTACTTGGGAGGCTAAAGCAGGAGGATTAGAGTTGAAGGACAGCCTCAGCAATATAGTGAGACCTAGAGCAACTTAATGAAATGCTGTTTCAAAATATAAACTAACAGAGGCTGGGAGTATAGATCAGAGGTAGCATGATCCTGGGTTTAATCGCCAATTTTTTTTTTTTTTTTTTTAAGTAGGAGTTTACTGATCCTATTGGTTATCTGATCTAATTTAGAGCTAATCCAGAACAATGAGAAATAAATATGTGTTGTTTTAGATAGTGTATGGTAATGGTAATGTTGAAGCAACCTAAGCTTATTTAGTTAAAATGATAACATTAATGGCAACTTCAGATTTTTGGAATTATTTTTCCCTCCAATAAAGTCTGTGTGATGTTCTGTGTACCACACCTGTAGGAGCACAAGACTGATTTCCTCATTGGCTACTAGGCATGAGGATTCCAACCAGAAAAATCAGAAGTGGCATCAGTTAATTGCATTTCTCTTCCTAGGGCATCTGGGCTGGAGAGGAAGACAGGGGTAGGGGGAGTAGAACTTTCAGTTGAGAGCTATCAGTAACAAGGGCACTACCTGGAAAAGGCTGTGGCAGTTTTCTGACCAAATTGTCTCTAATGTCAAATATCAGGTGAAGTATCTTTTTGTTTTTCAATTTTGACATCTACTAATTTATACTGACATTAGTTATATGATCCACTTCTCTCACTCCAGTAAAAAATCCTTTTAATTTTAGAAAACCAGTACTAACCTCTGTTGTAAGCCAAAAGATAACTCTGATAGTGTTTTTGTATTCACTGTTGCTTTTGAAAATATTGTAGCTGATCAGATTCTGTTTCTTTTGAAAACAATGACTTTCTTCTTCCTGGGAGAATTTCTATACTTTTTTCGTTGTTGTTATTGTTTAAGATTTGATTTTTCTCTGCTTTTCAATATTCTCTTTTAAAATTTTATTTTATTTTTCTATATCTCATTTACCTCATTGTTTCTCTATGTAACTCTGGTTAGAAGGATAAGAACATTTTTAAATTATTTGATATCTTAATGTTTGTTTTCACATTTATCATATTTGTGCTTAGATAATCTGCAATTTGGAAAAATAATCAATTTCTGTCCTCTAGCTTTAGATATTTTGTCATCTGTGTTCATATTGCTATACAACTCTTAAGTTATTTTTTTCTCCCAAATTAAAAATGCTTTAAAACATCAAAATTTATTTACTATTATTATTCAATATTACTTAATTTATGTATATTAGATAAATATATTCAAAATTTTTAGTTTCTCATTTGAGACTATTTTTTAGAGTTAAAATTTCTTATTTTTAAATGGATTGTTCTCTGATTTTTTTGTTAGTTGAAAATCACTGCTTGTTTATAAATGTTATATTTGATTATAATAGTATATGCTGTAATATATTTATATACTCTACATTAACAAATAGTACACACTATGTTTAGATTTATAAACCTGTTTTGGGGCCCCAGACTTCCAAATTAAATTCTACTATGCATTGAGATATTCTATCTCTGGTTACAATGTTACCTGAAACCTTAAATTAAAAATAGGACAGTCAAATCATTTATAGTATATTATATTGATAATTTGAGTATAAGTGCTAAATTAGAATGAGATGAAGGTGTTTGGATTAACTTATCTTCAAAATATTTGTAGATTATGAATTATAGGTTAAAATGGGTTACCTTGCCTTTCATAGACATTCTAGATCAATACTCTAGAATTGGAATTAAATTTCAGTGGTTCTATTGTGGCTCCAAGATCATCATTTCTAAAATACTTTTAGGTAGTTTTGATGCTGGACATGGAAAACACACCAATGAGGCAGATATACTAGGAATTATGATAACTACAATTAGGCCTTTATGAATATTACCATCATATCTTTCTGAGGACCTTGAGCTGACCTATAAGATTTCTTGTTAATGAAATCACCATTACACCCATTGCAAATTCAAATACTTCCTTGATGAAAGGAAGTAAAATCCATTCATTGGTGGCTTGCAGGATACATAACTGACTTCAAGGAACCACAACGCCTCTCTCAACTCCTTTACTGAAATGTTGACATCATTATTTTTACCCACTGTCAGCCTCATGGTCCTCCTATCCCTCCTTTTGTAAGTCAGAGAGTATCTGGAAAATATTGTTAATTATTTGTATTTTTTCTTTCTTGAATTGATAGTTTTTATTTCTTTTGTTGATGACAAGTTGAACCTTCTGTTGACCTAACCTTTGGAGAAATGTGATGTTATAAGACTAATGCTAAGCAGTTTCCCTCTTCTGATTATGGAATGGTGAAGGGATATGTGACTTGTGGGCAATACAAGTTATCTTGTTACTGTAAATTTTAGGACTTTAAATTACATTTCCCTTTTAAGAAATTAACATTTAACTAGTGGCACTGTCTTGAATATGGTCCCAGGTAGTGTTATAATTCTCTCTTAGCTCAGCTTCTGTAATTTAAGATTAGGAATTCATACTAAGATTTCTACTGCAGTTGTTGTTTTCATTAATATTTGTATCTTCCTATAGTTTCCTTTGGATATCTGGAGACACTTCAGCATCCTTTCTGCATCACCTGAAACTTAGGTAAAAACACTAGCCGGAATGATAATTAATTTTAAAGCACATTTCAAATGTGTTGAAAAATCTCATTGCTCCTAACTCATGATAGGAAGTCTAACAGGGCACTAACTATATTTGACTAATAAATTTTCTTTTTGTCTAACTCCATATTTAACTGTTCCTTTTCTAATTTTATACTAATGAATTTCTGGCAATAATTGTGTTCTATATTTGTTTTCTTTACATCTTATTTTGAACAAACTGTGGCCCTTTGTTCTCTCTGCCAATCAGTTTGTATTATTTTGGCTGTTTATCTATCTATCAACATTTATTTATTAACTCTGAAATCTTATAGTAGAAAAGGAGAGAAAATAGTAAAATGAACCTCTAAATGTTTGTCACCCAGATTAACTGACTGTAAGTAATTTGGAGCTGTAGCTTTACCCTGAAAGTGTTTGTTAGCTATTTGCCCTGATATATTTTACTATAACACCCTGCCACTAGCTCTTACTTACCAGTTTACATCTAAGAAAAAATTGGCAATTTGATTATATAACAACAATATAATCACCCCAAAACACTTAAAATAATGTCTTGATGTAATTTGATATTTATTTTATGTTAAATTTCCCAAGAAGTTTAAAATATATTTTATGCACTGAATTGGATGAAAAATAATCTAATATGTTTTATTCTTTATGAAGTTATTTAACTTGAAATTCTGCTCATGATATGAGCAAGACTTAAAAGTTCTTTAATTCTTTCTATAAGAAAGAATTAAAAGTTACTTCCAAAGGTTTAATTAGATTTTGGTTCACATGTTTTCCCTAGGAACACTTTAGGAATAGCACTAGGTACAGTATTTTATACTTTATAACATCACAGATAATTGATTGCCTCATTCTTAGTGATTGTTAAGCCTAATCGCTATATGTTCAAAGTCTTATATAAGTATTTTATAAAATTGCTGAAGTTTTAGGAAGATTTGCTTGAATTGGTTTTTTATTAAAGCTTCCAAAATTAAGATTTTCTAATTCTTTCCACAATTACTAATTGGAATACTGCAGAGTAGAATTTCTCTTATCAATTGAGGCTATTTTGTTATCCTGAAATGCAGTTATTTTATGAAACATAAGATAAACTTTTAATTATTTTCTTTGCCAATATTGAAATTACAGTATTGGTGACCTAGTTAACTGTCCATGATGAAAAAAGATTTTTACATATTCAGTCTGATTGAACCAACTTTAGTCACTATTTTTAATGCCCAAACTACCTCATCTTTGGAAAAAGGGATCCCTTCAATTTATCTTTCATAACTTAACTGCTATTAAGTGGTACGAATTATTGTAGGCTCATTTCACAATACTGACAAATATTCAGAGTTTGTAATTTCTTCACTCACCTCTGGCTCTTTTAAGTGAGAAATATATCTGGAGACCACATCTAGATATTACTCATTTTTTTTTGTTTTTACTGAACTATTATTGCATTTTGGTCTTAACATAGAGCTAAATACTTATTTTCAAAATCAACATGAGATCATAAGGATAATTTAAATTTGAAATATGAAAGTTTAAAATTATTTGGATTTATAATGTTCCTGGAGACCCCATGGAGAGTAGGCAAGTATGTTGCAAGCAGGGCTTCCTTGCTGAGGAGGGGGTCCTGGGGGTGTGGCTTTGGGGATTATATTTTCCTCTTGCTCTCTCTCTTGTTTCTGGCCTCCAAGTTGTAAGA